>SCDZ01000246.1:0-93561 GCA_004143845.1 Drosophila lacertosa | reverse complement strand
TTGATACCAGCAATCGATTAAAAATAAAATCGGAGGATTCTAAATTTTTCAAAATTTTTTTTTTCGGAATTTCACCAGGGGGGAGTACAGTGTTTTTTTTCAGAAAAAAGTCGGAAAATAAAAAATCGAACAAATTTGAAAACTTTAAATGTAGAATCAAGAAAGAGGACAAACCATGGTCAAAATGGTCTCAAACATGAAAATTGGCTCAGTTTTGGCAAAGTTATTGGAGTTTGAAGTCCGGGAGGAGTACTTTATAAGAGAATTTTAACTTTGATCAAACATTCAATTAATTGATGAACATTAATTAAAAAAAAATATAATAATATATTAAAAATAATATAATAATAATATATAAAAAAATAAAATGTTCCAATCTAACGTAACAAATGCATAGATTTCGACTGAGCCTCTAATCAGTTCTGCTTAAGTGACCTATACTTTATGAAATGGGAGATCCCCCTATCTGACTGATAATACTCACAAACATAAAGACCTGCTCCTCCTGCTCGTTGGAGTGCTGAATCTTATCCTGCCAGTCTGTCTGGCAGTCGCTGAACTGCGGCGACTCGTCGTGCAGATCGCAGCAGAAGTCGTGCTATATAGTCAGATAAAAGAAAATCAGCTTTTGGCAGCTGAAGAAACCCAAACCTCACCATTGTATCAGCTGCGTACAGTTCACAGTCCTCGTCCAGCTGCGGCTTGGCCAGCGCCAGTTGCAGCAGCAACAAAGCGTGCAACAATTGCGACCACAGTGCAAACATTTTGGAAGCACAATCCAAAAATCGGGTGCTACTTTTATAGGCCCTCGAATGGGAGAGGTAACTAATTGGGCGTTACTTAAAACGATTTAACATTTTTAATTACAAGCTTAATTTAAGTTTTTAATTATTTGACTGTAAATTGTTTGCAGTCACATTAGTGAAGATGATTTTCATTTTATTTTCAGTTTTTCGGGTTTACTTTTAATCTATGCCGACTATCGTCGATGCAGTTTCAGGGCGTTGCAGCGTTCTGCTCTGATTCCTGGAACGCAGGCGACTCCCCTGAAGATTAATGAACGGCCCGGCCCGGCCAGGCATCCATCCATCACCGATCAAGCGTATATATGTATATCTTTATACATATATGTGACAGACGCGCCCCGCGCTGCCAAATATAGTTAAAAGGGAAAATCACTTTGGAGTTGGAATTGAAGTTGGACATGCGACTGAAGTGAATGCATGCGGAAGCGTTGTGAATGCACCAAGACGCATACCAGATCAGGCCAACGAGTGCCCCTCCCTGCTGCCCTTGCAACCAGCTGCAACTAATTAACCGAGAAATACATCATAAATAGCCCAAGTAGATGATCATTATCCCAAAAGACGATATCTATCGCACTTTGGGCGCAGACGCTGCGTCGCTGCCACAAAAGTTCCCATTTGTTTATTTTTACAGAGCGCACAGCACACAGCCCAAAGGGGCGTGACGAGGAAGGAATGGGAAGGGGGGGGGGGGGGGGGGCAGTCTGCGGCGCTCCACGGTGGCATGCGGCACTGGAGCACAGCGCAGTCGAGCGGCACGTGTCCGCCTGAAGTTCAGTTCGCCGGAATTGGAACGCGCCTCGACAACTGGCAGCTCACATTTAATGCGACCCCTAAAATCGCCCTGCCTTGTTGTGGTTATCAACACACCTTGGAATATTGAGCAATCCTACGGAGCGGAGCGGCTTCTCTTTCTTTGAACAAACATATGTTGTCGGGTCTTATAAACACAAGTAGTTCCCGTTGCCCTAAGCCCATTAAAAAGGTGGCTTTTCTGTGACATAGCAAAGCCTTTCATTAGATCATCAATGGGCCTAAGCATGAATACCAAAACAATCCCATGGTCTGTTATGTAAATGATCTAGTTCTATGCCTTTCTTACATATGCTTTTACTACCAAAAATAATAATAATAAGAAAAGTACCTAAAGAATTCGTCTAAAAAAAATGTAGTATTGTTGAAAATATATAAATATATATCCTTAAATACAAAAGATCTAACTAATTTTAATCTCTATTTATTGAATAATAAAAGATTTTATTCTATGTAATTCTTTAAAATTTTTGCTAATAAATTTTATTTATTCTTCCATTTAACTTTCCCATGCGCAATTGGAAATAAAAAAATAAAACTATTACCAATCAATTTCTAAATATTTATACTTATTTTAACAAATAATTTTATGATCCTGCCCGGGTTTTGAACTTTGTGAAATTAAATACAAAAAAATATTTAAAGTAATACTTTTTTTCTTGGAAATGTCTTGAGACTGCTGTAAGTTATTTGCAAAAATATTTCTGATTTTAATGCGTGTGGAACATAAATGTCAACAGCGACGGCGAATTGTCATAAATAAACAAGCGAATCAAAAACGGAAAAAACAACAACAACAAATCAGTTGTCTATTTGGTTCAGTTCACACTGTCTCACTCTCTTTCTCCCTCTTTACACCCACTCTCACTGTTGCGCTCTGTCTGCGCTTCACTTTCGCTCTCTGCAGAGAATCTGCATTGGATTCCATTTTGGGCTAACAGAATGCATTTGCTGTGGATGCTATTTAGCATACAGCATGTAAAGAGCTCCCAAAGACTCCAGCAACAACGCACACACACAAGCACAGAGCGTGTGTATGTTAAGTGTAACATTTGATCGAACCGATGTGAAGAGCATTCTACAGAGCAGAGCTGCGATTCAGTCAAGAATTTGTTGGCAACGCGCGAGGTTCGTTTTGTGCTCGGCTAAAGAATTAAATCGAATCAAATCGAAGACAGGAGATCTGGCGTTTGGTGTCGCCGCTCCAAGACACAGTTCCAAAAACAATATACACACCTATATATATTTTATATATATAGTTTATAGATACTCAGTTGTCTGCCGGTTCGGTATTTTTAAATCCGATATTTTTGGAAGCCAACCGAGTGGCCAAGTGTTTAGCTTACATTGTGTTGTGCCTAAGTGTGTGTGTGTGAAAATGCTCGCAAAATTGTGAAACACGCGCATTCAAATATTTAAATAAGAATTTCTTAAGAAATTCTAATTAAAATTTGAAATAAATTAAAAATTTAAACTTTGCACTTGCAATGAAAACTTATCAAAAACTGTGCCTGCTGCTGGTGCTGGCTCTTAGCCAGGCCAACGGCCAGTACGAGCACTATCTGGACAGTCTGCGCTCCAACGAGCTCTACGAATACGTCGAGGGCAGCGGCAGCATCCAATATCTGGCCAAGGGCAACAGCGAACAGGCGCTGCTGCAACTAGAGCAACCGATCAGCTTCTACAGCGAGAAATACGAACAGATCTATGTAAGTAGCTTAATGTTAATGGACTACAACAAAGTAGCTGTTGAATGAATTTTTGCATTTGCATTTGTACGCTGATAAGCGCGCTGCGATAAGGCGCCACCAATTGTCTATCAATTGCAAATACTTGCTTAGTTCAATAGTTTCTGGGTTCAGTCTGTGGGCGGTGTGTGGGGGGAGGTTATTAATAGACAACAGAAAACGGCATTAATTTTTCGGCAAAACAACATTTCGACACAAGAACTGTGTAATCAACATCATGTTGCTGGGCACACAGCACGAAAAGTATCTGAAAGATACATTTTCGCTGCGACAGCCAAAGCGCAAAACCAATTCGCACGCACTCAACCCGAATACCAGAAGAACCAAATAACAGAAGAAAAAAAAACACAACACTCGGGGGTGGTCCATGGCGATCTTTTTAGGCACAGACGCTAACATAAATATAGCCAACAAGTCAGCCCATTGATGTTCGCGATGTCGCCGTGCCGCCTTGGCAAACACCCAAACTTTTAGCCGCCTTTTTTTCCCAAATACCCTAACTAAAGGTTGCTCAGCTGGTGTCACGAAATGTGCGAAATAGTGAAAGATAAAATAATTATTAAATATAAATAAGTCGAAGTACATTCTAAGAAACAAATGTGATCCACTTGATTGTTTATACAAATAGATATCCTTACCAATTTTCCTTAACCCATCTTTGATTATCTTTATGTTAGGGTATTCAAACTTTCACAAACTTTAATTGGCTATTTCATTTAGTATTTCTTTTTGTATTTTTTTTCTGTGTTTAACATCTAGGAATTATGATCTGCTCTTAGCACAGCGTCGAGGCGAAAGTGTCGCCTATTTTTGTTAGTTAATTAACTGAATTTATGTGTCTGACGTCGAAAAATAGCACGCGGCACAAAATTGTGTGGCATTAATATGGCCATAGAAATGCATAAATATTCGAGAATTCTTTAGAGCCCATAATAACCAAGCGCCTTTTTCCAGCTAAAACACATTATTTGCTTGTTCTTATTATTTTTGTTTAACCCATCAAAGTTTATACCCCTTTGGCGGGCTCTATAAATAGATGTGTCAAAATCTCAAGAAGTCAGTAAAATTGAAATTGAAAATTTGGAAATTGAGGTTGAGTTTAATTTGGAAAATGAAAATTGAGGTTAATGTATTTCAAACATTATCTCGAAAATGATTTAAAAAGGAAAGTGCATTCTGTTGTTAAATACTTTTAACTTTTAACTGATTTCTAACTGATTAAAATTAAATTAAATTATCTTAAAATACTGAATAGTATATATATACTAATATATCATGAGCACACTAAAATAGATTGACCTTAAAATAAATTCTTTTGTAAAAAACAGAACTCGTTCTTCTTCATATATAAAAAATCTTTAGCTTTGTATAAAAATTTACATGTAAGCCATGGCCAACTATGAAAAATCTTTAAAAAGTACGCCAAGAATTCGTTCAGAACGTAGATACATTTACTAAGTGTGGCAAATATTTCCACATTTTCCGACCCGCTGAGCCGAAGATAAAGTGCTGAAAATTGGTTTCATGCGGCGTTCGTCGGCACGCACCACAACAACAGATGTGGTTTAGTCTGCGGGGCAGTTTACAAACACCTGTGTTCCCAATTCTCACAAAATTCCAAATTTGAAAACTTTTGTTTATCCAGGCAAAATTTATGCACTCGATGAGTTTAAAAATAAAAATGCGCAGCAAAGTTGTGCAAGTTGAAAGTTGGAAATGTTGGGAATGTGCAAACCAATTGGCGGTCCAATTGGAGTGTGCGAAAGAGAGAGAGTGAGAGGGAGGGAGGGGAAGTGTTGGACGGCGGCACAAATGCATTTTTATTTGTTCTAGTACTAATTTTAGAGCCAGCCGCCGACAAGGAACTCAATTAGGCGAGTCATTAGAGGGCTGGAGTTGTCTAATGATCATTAGCTTGTTAATGATTTGTTGTTGTTTAGTTTCCGCCAGGCTAAGTGCTAAGTGGCCTGTTGGCACTTCAATGCACAGCGGCTAATTGATGCGCCATATGCACACACTTCCTTTGCCCAAAGCGCATCCACTTCAAATTTCACACTTTTCCTTCCCTTTCCCTTTTGCAGATCAACACGAATGGCATTTTGACATTTAACGTGGAGTTCGCCGAGTACTTGAATCAGCCCTTTCCCCTCGAGTATCCCTCGATAGCGGCCTTCTACTCCAACGTGGACACCAGCAACAGCGGCGACGACAGCTCCATCTCGCTCTTCCACACACGCGATCCTCAATCTCTGGATCGTGCCCAGCAGCTCGTCCGCTATGCGTACAGCGATCGCACCGAGTTCGAGGCACGCCAACTGATTGTGGCCACGTGGCGCAATGTGGGCTACTTCAATTCGAAGACCGACAGACTGAACACCTTCCAGGTGGCCCTCATTGTCGGCGACTCACAGACCTTTGTCCAGTTCATCTATCCCGAGGGCGGCCTTAACTGGCTGCAGGGCGAGGCCGGCGAACTGGGCCTGCCCGATATACGCGCCCAGGCTGGCTTTGTGGCCGAGGACGGACGCTACTACAATCTGAATGGTTCCGGATCCGAGAATGTAAGTCAAGGACTTAACTAACTTTATTTATCTTATCTGATCTCAGGGGAAACCCTTTCTTAACCAATATGCAGTAATAGAAAATAACACTAGAAACGAATATTACTTTTTTATTTGAAGCTTTGTTGTCAAGTTTGAATTATTTAATTTTTTACTTTTTTAAATTAATTAATAATTTTATTTTACATTAATTAATTTTATTTTGATCAGTAAATTAATATAAAGAACATTTTGTTTTTAATTATAAAAGATAGTTATATTTATGCTTATATTTAAATTCCAAAATTCATCTTAAAATATAAAAGAAAAGTTTAAAAAATCAGCTAAAAATATGTATTATTTTTTATTGTTTTTATTTATTTATTTTTACTTATCACTAATTAATTTTTTCTTATTATCACGTTATCTTTCCCCAGGCACGTTTCCTCAGCGAGAGCACCAATCTGGGCGTGCCCGGCGTCTGGCTGTACGAGGTGGCGCCGCTGAGTCCCGGCGAGAATGTCCTGCCGCCGAACAACCTGGAGACGCGCACCGAGTCGCCGGCGCTGGCGCAGAGCTGCAACGGCAATGGCCACCAGTGCGACAGCCACGCCCAGTGCTACGACAAATCCGAGGGCTATTGCTGCGTGTGTGAGGCGGGCTTCTATGGGAATGGACGCTCCTGCCTGGCCAACGATTTGCCGGTGCGCGTGACGGGCACATTGTCCGGCCAGCTGAACGGCCGGGCCGTGGACGAGGAGGCCAAGCTGCAGTCCTATGTGGTGACCACAGATGCGCGCAGTTACACGACCATCAATCCTTTGAGCGGGGAACAGGCTGCGCAGCTGCGTCTGGTGCTGCCGCTGTTCACAACCATCGGCTGGCTGTTCGCCAAGTCGGTGAATGGAGCAGTCAATGGCTACCAGCTGACCGGCGGACACTACGAGCACATCTCGCGCATTCAGTTCGAGTCCGGCGAGCAGCTGCTGGTCAACCAGAGCTACGAGGGTCTCAACTACTGGGATCAGCTCTCGGTGCGCATCCAACTAACGGGCTCGGTGCCGCATGTCTCGCCCAACGCCGCAATCCACCTGGCCGATTACACGGACGAGTATCGCTTTGTGCGCCCGGGCGAGCTGCACTCGGTGCAGTCGCATAAGCTGGAACTGGCCGAGGAGCAGCGCGTGATTGGCTTCCAGGTGGATCAGCGCATTGTGTTCGACAGCTGCCTGCGCGACGACGACTCCGATCCCACCGATCGCAGCGTGCTGCAAAAGGTATCCAAGGTCGCTCTCGACTACTTCGAACGGGACCAGGCGCTGCGCACGAGCACCTTCAGCAAGGTGGGCGTCGACGCCGAGTCCAATGCCTGCACCGACGGCAGCGCCCAGTGCGGCGAGAACGCCATCTGCATGCCCTACGAGGACACCTATCGCTGCGACTGCCGCCACGGCTTTGCCGCTCAGCTGGACGAGCGCGGCGTCGAAATATGCATCGATCTGGACGAATGCGCCCTGGGCACCCATGTGTGCGACGAGAACGCGTTGTGCTCCAACAACGAGGGCGGCTTCAGCTGCGTCTGCCTGGACGGCTATGAGGGCAACGGACAGCGCTGTCTGCGCAACAATTCGGCTGACAACATCGAGTACTCCACGCCGTCGGAGCCCACAGTTGACGGAAACCAGGAGGAGCCACAGCAGCCACAGCAGCCAGAGGAGAGCAGCCAGGAGCAGCCTGGACAGCATGTGGACTATCAGCCAGGCAATCAGGGACAGCATTTGGATGAGTGCTATGTAAGTACAAAGATCTAATTAAATCTAAATTAAAATAAGTTTTAATAATATTCTTTCGTGCATATTAAATTATTTATTTAAACTGTGCCAAATTCACTTAATTTTAAATAATAAATACATGCAAATAATACTGTTAAGTAGAGATCAAGTTAAAGCATATCGAAGATCAGTCTCTCCCTTTGACTTATAGACCAAGCATATTCAATAATTATTATTAATTTAAATAATAAATGTGTGTTTACAAAATATCTAAATTAACCAAGTTAAATAAATCTTAGTTAAGATCTTTCCTTCATGAATAAATTAAACTAAGTCTTTGATAAATTCTTCCTTCACGGAGTATAGTCAATATTTTTTTTTTAAACTTTGCCTTATTTAGTTCTAAAAAATTGTTTATTTTGAAAATTAAATGCCCATTAATATAGAGAGAGAATAATACGCAATTCGAAAGTGAATCAAAAATAGTTTAACTAAAAAAGGATAATTGACTTATTTTTTTGGTTTGCAGAGCTGCGCTCCGGATGCGAATTGTTACGAGGGACGTTGTCGCTGTCGCGAGGGCTTCTCCGGCGATGGCTACAGCTGCTCGAATATCTGCGGACACGACGAGGTCTTCGAGCACGGACGCTGCGTGCCCATATTGCTGGACGAGCACGAGTTGGAGCCGCAGTGCAATATTCTGGGCGACTGCAACTGTCCCGAAGGCTACGAGCTAAGCGAGGATGGCCAGTTCTGCAACTATGCCGGCGGCTACGAGGTGGACAACAACGAGGAGCTGCTGCCCTGCGACGTGGACGCCAACTGTCACATCAATGCCAAGTGCGTCTGGTGGGAGCACGAGCTGCGTCACATTTGCATCTGCAACGTGGGCTTCAGCGGCGACGGCTATCACTGCGACCCCATCGAAGAGTCCTGCGCCATTGTAAGCAAGCACTTCTGGCTCATTTACTGCCATTTCAATCCTTTCCTCCTCCCCCTAGAAACCCGACATCTGCGACTCACATGCTAGCTGCACCTATAACGAGCAGCTGGGCAAGTCCGAGTGCGTCTGCCAGCGCGGCTATACGGGCAATGGCCACGGCTGCCAGCTGGCGCCGGAGTGCGCCGCGGCTGCCCAGTGTGGCGACAATGCCTATTGCGACGGCGGCGTCTGTCAGTGCAACGAAGGCTTCGAGCGGGATGTCAGCGATCGCTGCGTGCCGACGGGACGTTGTGGCGCCACCTTTTGTGGCTCGAACGCCATTTGCAAGTGGGACACGAAGCTGGGCGTACAGTATTGCGATTGTCTGGAGGGTTATCAGGGCGATGCGTTGACCGGTTGCACCAGCCTGCCCATACCCTGTAATTTGCGCAACAATTGCGGCATACACGCCAACTGCGAACCCACCGAGTAAGTATTAAATGCAGCCCGCTCAATCTATAAGCAACTACATCCTTTGCTCCTCCTCCTTTTTCTTCAGGGATCCTGCCAACTATACGTGTCAGTGCATTGCTGGCTATCACGGCGACGGCTACGTCTGCATCGAGGAGCTGAACTGCCTGAACAATCCCACGCTATGCGACATGAACGCCAAATGCCACTCGACCAACTCGGGCCTCGTTTGCGTCTGCAACTCGGGTAAGTTAGTCCTTCTTCTTGTCGACCACCACGCGATCCTCGGGGCACGGTGTGCACGAGTTGACGAAGATAAAGGCGAAGATCGCCAGAGCCAGCACCACATTCAGATACCCATTATTGCGATCCCAGGTCAGCGGATGCATGAAGAACTCGCGCATGGACTGCAGCGTTGTTGTCTTCCTGCGAAAGTTTCCCACGTTCTGTGTGTAGCAACGTTGTGGCTGCCATTTCATTTGCTGCTCCAGCCTCGATCTCCTGATCATCGACACAGCTGGTGCACTGATCACTCGTAGGTCGCCCATTCGCGACATTTTCATTAGCAATCTTTGGACGGGGCGCATCGCGATCTTTTGTTTTATAATGTTTTTTTCTTCTGTGTTTCCGAAATACTTACTAAGAATTTTGCTGATGAAATTAATCAGATGATTTATGGGTTATGTCTAAGCGGCTTAAAAACGAACTAAACTAAGCCAAAGCCAACTATAATGAAACGACGTGGTCAAGTGACTTTTGGGGCGAAGACAAATTGAGAGACTTTTTTTAAGGCTACAAATAACTTTATTTTTTACTTGTGTTAAATAATTACTTTAGTTATTTATTAGTAATGTATTACTTTTACAGTATATACTTCCTTTCGTCTTTATCAGCCATTTAAATATCTACAATTACTGATTTAATTACTAAGTAATTATATTGTATAGCTACAATGAACTTAATTTCTTACTTGTCTTTAGTAATTACCATTTGTGAATTATTGTTGCAATTTCCCCTTTCTCTCTTTTCTTTATCAGCCATTTAAATATTTACAATTACTCTTTTAATTACTTAGTAATTATATTTATACAGACAGCATTAAGAAGATTTTTCTAAGAGTATTTATTTAAAGAGTATTTTATGACCGTTTTTTCCCTTCCACAGGCTTCTATGGCAACGGCTCCGTTTGCTTTGAGCGTCAACAACACGACTCGAACTTCCTGATCGTCAGCCAGGGCGTGGTCTTGGTTCGAGTTCCTCTGAACGGGCGCGCTGTGCAGCCCATTAAAGTGTCCTCGATGGCCATTGGCCTGGACAAGGACTGTGTGGAGGGACGCGTCTACTGGGGCGACATTTCGACCAAGAAAATCATCAGCGCCAAATACGACGGCACCGACGAGCGAGTTTTCCTGAGCACAGGTAAGTAAACAAGGATTCTAATCTCCTGCCAGGAGTTATGCATTAACAAAGGATACCCTTGCAGACATTGAATCTCCCGAGGGCATTGCCATTGACGTCATCTCGCGTCGCCTGTACTGGACGGACTCGGTGAAGGACACCATCGAGGTGGCCAGCCTGGACGATTCCTCGCTGCGCGCTGTCATCGTTAATCAGCGCCTGGTTAATCCACGTGGCATTGCCGTGGATCCCTACAGAGAGTGAGTAGATAAAGCTGAATGTGGTGAGCGATGTTTAACTCTGGTTTGGTTTGCTAGGAAGCTCTACTGGTCCGACTGGGATCGCTCGGACCCGAAGATAGAGTACTCCGATCTGGACGGCAACAATCGCCAGCTGCTGCTGGGCGTCGATGCCGTCAAGCTGCCCAACTCACTGCTGGTGCTGGAGCACAGCGGCGAACTGTGCTACGCGGACGCCGGCACCAAGAAGGTGGAGTGCGTCAGCGCACAGAGCCGCCAGATACGCACCATAGCCCAGGATCTGGCGTATCCTTTCGGACTGACCTTTACGCACGAGCAATTCTACTGGACCGATTGGACAACGTAAGCAAGGCCATGAATGTAAATATATATACTCGGATCTTTATCTTCGATTCGTTCACAGCAAGAAACTGGAGAGCGCTGACAGCGTCGGCGTGCGCCAGAAACCCATTCAGACGCCCTTCTTTGGCAGCCACAAGATGTACG
Source organism: Drosophila lacertosa (assembly GCA_004143845.1). Lineage (NCBI taxonomy): Eukaryota > Metazoa > Arthropoda > Insecta > Diptera > Drosophilidae > Drosophila > Drosophila lacertosa. Next base: position 82,345 of record SCDZ01000246.1, on the reverse strand, counting down.
CGATGACCGCCGTCGAGCAGAATTGTCCGCAGTATCAGAGCCAGTGTCAGATCAATAATGGCGGCTGCCCCGACGCCCAACTGTGCCTGGTCAATCGCAAGGAGCCCACCGGCAAGACCTGCAAATGCACCAGCGCCTCCACATCCTGCTCGGTGGCCACGCCCTACGCCCTCGTCTCGCCGCGCAAATAGAGCGCAACTAAAATTTAAATTAATTGTGAAGAAACGAAGTGGAAAATTAAGCACTAAATATGTGGAAATTTATTTTAAAAAATATATAAAAAAGGAAATTATTTTTGTATACGCATAACAGAAAAGAAAACAGGAATCAAAAACCAAAGCAAATGTTAATTAATAATACAAATACAAAACAAAACTAATGTGTGTGCCATTTTTTGTAAAGCTACTCAATCTAATAAATAAATATATACTATAAATACACACATAAGAGTTTATATATATATTTTCCAACCCTTGTTTATATAGAGTTCAGATTCGTCCTTTTGTTCAGTTTTCATCAACTATATATTTTGAAATTTTTATTGTGAGTTTTCATGTCATGTTTTGTTGAGTGCCTCAAGGAGCACAGTTAAATATTACAGCGAGTTTTATATATATATATATATGTATGTATATATAATCTAAACTTGAATATGCTCTGAAAAGCATTTTACATCATTAAATATAGTAAGTACATTTGGTTTTTTAGTTGTTTGTTGTTGTTTTTGTTTGTGGTTCTTTGATAACTAATTGCCGGCATTGCCATTTTGCTTTTTGTACATTGAGACATTTACTAGTTGCTAATTTAGTGTTTGCTAAAGTTTACCTAGTACTAATATACATATATAGCAAGTATGTATATATATATATAGATACTATATGTTAAGGTGTGCTAAGCTTAGGCCTTATCTTGAGACACTGGAATGCATAAATCATGTTGAGAGTTCATTTCCTAACGCGAACCCAATAAAATTCACTTAGTATAAAACTGTCGGTGCTCTAGATATATATACTATATATGTATATCTATATCTATATATGTGTGTGTGTATGTTTTTTTAGTAGGTACATCGTATGCTTTAGCTATAGGCTAATTAATAAATTTCCTTGTTGCTGGGACGTGTCTGGGTTTTAAGTGATGTCAACCGACTAATTCAGTTAGTATATATACATATATAGTAATTGGGTGATCTGTCTATATATGTATGTAGGAATGTGTATAGCTCATTGAATTTGGTACAGTTTCGTTATTAGCTATTAGGCTTAGGCTTTGAGCAAGGCCCCCAAAACCAAACTAAGTGTTTATCAACTATAATTAGTATATTTATATTAAGTACATATTTTATATTTTAGCTATAACTAGTTTCTGTTGTTTTGCGTTTGAGTTTAAGTTCTAATAGTTTTTCCTTTTGCAGTTCCTTGAATGCATTTCTCTTAAATAACTATTATTTACAGTTAACTACATAGCATAGTTTATATTTCTTTTTTAGTTTTAATTTGTTTTTATATTTGTAAAGCATTAGAGTATACCAAAGCCCTTTCTTTCGAATTTTTTATGTTCTGAAAACCGTTGTAATGTGTTTTTCCTTTTTTGAATTTTACAAAAGAATGAAAAGAAGTTCGCGCATTGTGCCTGGTACAAAACATAGATAGCACCTTTCTTATAGTAAAAATATTAAATGTGGCTGAGAATTGTGCAACGTATTTGAAACCTAGGGAAGTAGCTGTGAGAATTGTCTATGAAAAAAGAAATAAAAGATCTTACTGCATATAGTGCCTATAACTATTTTATATACATAATTACTTGTCTTACTAAACGATGTTTTTTATTTTTAATTTATATTTTGAGCCTCTTGTTTTTGGGGCAGCTAATTTTCATTAGAGAGATATGCTAGAAATGAATTAATTTTAAACGTGGCTTACAGCTAAATAGAACGCATTTCATTTTCAACTAACACATGTCCGCACGATACTATTTACAGCTAGCTAAAAGTGGTTAATACCTGCTCCATTCATGCCAATAGTTAAACTACTTTGTTGTTCCCAAAAACACATTTTGCCTCATTTGAATAAAGCATACAGAATTTCGAATATAATTTATTGCTACTCATAGTATATACTTAGCTTGTAGTCTATAAGCAAAAAACCAATAAAACATCCTATACTCAACTCTTCGCCTAACTGGGCGAAATTAAAAAAGGGGGCGGGGCTGGGAGCTTACTATAATTAACGCATTAGCTGCGACACACACCACAGACACTGCCAGGCTGCTCTTGGGTGGGTTGGGTTCTTAGCTCATAATTATTAGAGATGGGCCATGCGATATGATATATTCGTGACACAAGAAACAACACGAAAAAATTAAACAACTATAAAGATTTGTTAATACTGAGAGATATTTTAAGAAGTGTTTAAATAAATATAATAAAAATATTAATAATTTACGTAATAATATAAATGTGTTGTTAGTGTATAATTTTTAAAATGTATTTTCTTTGTTTCCATGCTTTTGTCGTGTCACGAATTATTGTCACATCTCCCGCTCAATTTACATATTAATATAAATAGTTTTGTGTTTTTGTTTTGGGTTGGGTTTGGCAGCTAGCAGAGTTCAGAATAAGTTAAAGCATTTGTTGTTGTTGCCGCTTAGAACTTATCTCTACGTCTGTGTGTGCTGGCCGTATTCTATATCCATTTGTTCTTCGACATGGAGGAGCGGAGTCGGCGACCCCACATCAGGTTGTATCATACAATCGTGCCCTGCAAATGCTGCGGCGACGGCACCTGCGACGACTGCGGCAGCGAGTCCTGCGCCTGCAAGGATGCGCCCGACGAGGTGCTCGGCCCCGGGCCCAGATCGGCGGTGTTGATCGCCAGCGAGGAGCTGGCGCCCAGCATGCCGCTGCCGCCGCCCGGCGACGAGGGATTGATGCCGCCAACGCCGCCGCCGCCCAGAACGCAGGGCACGCCCAACATGGGCGTGGGCTCCTCTGGCGGCGTTACCTGCAAAGAGATCTGATTCTGTGCGACAAGTGTGAGAATCAAACTCAAAGAAAATAATCCTTAATTTATGTTTACCTCCATGCCGATGCTGCCGTTAAGTGATATCTTGATGGGATTGCTGTGATTGGTGGCCTGCATCAGCGTGGTAAAATGGCTAATGCCGATCTCCTCCAGCGAGGACTTGCGACGGCCGTGACTGACGCCCACGCTGGGCAATCCTTGGCGCAAGGACGACGAGCGACGCAGCAAAATATCGTTATCGATCTGCAAGACAGAAGAATGGGGGAAAACAAATTCCAACCAAAATTGGCTGCGATTAGCGAAATGTTTGTTAACCTAACGAATCGAATCGAAACGGAACGGAACGGAACAAACACATGAATTACACACAATACAAATTGGCTACAGAAAGTTTGTTGGCCCACAAAAAAAGCAGGCAACACACACACACACACACAGTTAAACTCAAGTCCGTGCCGCACTCGAAGTTGATTATTTGCTGTAATTTTCTATTATTATTAATTCGTTTGCTTTTTGGCTTTTGCTTTCGCTTTTGCTTTGGGTTAACGGAAACGGAAACGTGATGTGGATTTATCCGCTGCGTGCGTGCTTTGTGGTTATGGAATGGTTGCTGAACTGGTTGTTGATAGTTGTTGTTAACATAGCTGCTGTTGTTCTTGCTGTTGTTGTTCTTATTGTTGTTGTTGTTGTTGTTGTTGGTCTGGTTGCTGTTGTTGCGCCTGTTGAGTGCTGCGGCTTGCGAAACGCGTCAATTTCGTGAAATGGATTTGCGAGTCTTTCAAAAACCAAATGCAACCAAATTTTGGTGTGTCTGTGTGAGTGTGTGTGAGTGTGATTTTGTGTGTGAATTGTTGCATTTAACTATGTGCTTTAGCATACAACAACTGTGTGGCAACTAGCTTGTTCAAGTCTAAGTGTTATGTTAGCCAATTGATAGTAAAAGTTGTGAGAAAAAAAAATAGCTTCGGTTTACCGAAGCTAAAAATATCCTTGCAGAAATTGATGTACAGACTATTTACAGGAGATTAGTGCTGATTATTTAAATACTAATAACTTTAATATACTTTATGTGTATGTGCTTATAGCTTAAAGATACTTTATAAATATGTATCTTTAAGATACTTTTTAAAAATGTATCTTTCAGATACTTTATATGTGTCTGACTTTAAGATGCCTTTTATGTATCTATCTTAACTTCTCGTAAGAGTTTGTATGATATTATCTAGATATTTTTAAGCACAACTAAATTCATATTTTTCTTCATTTTATACTTAAAGATGTCTTCTATCATTTACTAAAACGTTTCAGGCACTTTTAGGCGTGTTGCGGACTTTTCCTGAGATAATTTAAATATTACTACTACTTTTTTAATTTTATTTAATTTTTTACTTTTTAATTTCTCATTATGAATACCAAAATTTTTGACAATTTTGATTTCAAAAACTTTTCCTAGTCTAAAGACTTTCTGCAAAGGTATGCAAATAAAAAAGTTGTGTAATTTCCTATTTTCTGCCGTTAACTGTGCATTTATATCCCGCTGAAGAGTTGCGCCTGGCATGCTGCAAGTTCAATAGGAATGGCAACTCTGTCATTTGGCCAAATAAATGCACAGTTAGCCGCTTTTCTTGGTTAGAGTTGTGAACACAAACAAACGATAAACGTGAACGTAAACAGGAAATCGGAAGTTGTGTAATTGAGTTTAATATATAGAGATAGAGAGAGTGAGTGAGTGAGTGAGTGAGACAGAGTAAGGAAGGGAGGGGAGTAGAGAATAATAGCCAACCCGCAATGAGTTACTCCTGCCGCGCTGCGAACCAACCACCGTCGGACTGTCGGGTAGAGAAAGAGAATTCGATTTAATTTGCTGCATCGGGGGCGTACAGCGCTGCGAGGATCCATACCCGGCCAATGTCTGAACGCTCTGCATTTGCATTGGGTTCAAACCGGCGATGCCGGAGCCGCGACGCGAACCAGCTCCGACGGCGGTGTTGGGCATATTCGGCATTTGTTGGCCGCATGTGGCGCCCAAATTGATATTCGAACAGAACGAAATGTTCGATTTGCGGCGCGAATTGTGACGCTCAAAGGTCTTTTGGGCCGAGAACGGTGACGGACGCACCAAATAGCTGTAAATTAAACAGAGCCACATTTAATCATTACTTTAGTTAATCTTTTGTTTTGCACTCACATCAGATCGCCCTCTTCGAGCTTAAGATCACAGCTTGGATTGATTATCACGTAGGACAAATGATTGCGCTTCTCGCTGACATCGTCGTAGTCGATGGTCGGCAGGTTCAAGGACTCCATTCGACTGCGCACCAGATTGGCGATTTCGGCTCTTTCGATCTGCTGGGCGTGATTATCGCGTGCCTCATCAGCCAAGTTAATGGAATACTGCAAAGGACAACAAAGTTGGCAAGCAAAATAAGTAAAAAGTATAAAATGTATGCCTGAAGTTCAGTTAGTTTGTTTGTGTGTGTGTGTGTGTGTGTGTGTGTGTGTGTTTTGTGCAACTAATGAAACGATCTCTTAGATGTAGACTTAGTTTGTGTCATAAAAAAATAATAAAAGAATAAAAAAAAAAAAAAAAACGTGGCCCTAAAACCAAATGGAAAATCACCTACCTCGTTACGCCTACAAATTGTTATGTGCTGGTTTTGTTGTTTTTCATTTGATTTTTAATTTTTCATTTGTGTGTTTGTTTTTCGTTGCATGATATACTCACGGATGATCCCTTACGGCCGGAGCAGTCGCCCAGGCAGTTGACCGACTTCTGGCGCGGCCGGTAACTGGCCGAGGCCGACGCTGAGGCGCCGCCACCAGATGAGGGCGGTCGATAGGTAACACCTCGCAGCATTTCCGTGCTATCCTTGGTGGAGTCGGGCGTGCCGGTTTCCTCATCGTACTGTTTTGTGTGTGTTTTGGGTCGTTGGATGGTTTTGTATGCAAATTTCAGTGAATTTCGGTTAAACACAAAATGATTTACATATTTAATTGATTTTTAATTGAAATGGCAGATTGCTCAGTTTTTATGCATGGCATGATGGCATTTTTGTACTCGGGCTTTATGTTTATTTAATGTTAACGATGTTATCATTTTTTTTTGCTGTTGCTGATATATATGTTTTAATATATTTAATTGTGTGTGTGTGTAAGGTAACATTTAATGTGTGTGTGTGTGTGTGGGTAAATCATGCCAGATAAAAACGTTTAATAACTAAAAGCCAAAACATGTCATAGGTTTATCTTTCTTTTTTATCGAGTATTGTATGTTTCGTAATTAAATAAAATCATTTTTGTATTTATAAAAAGCACGTAAATAAAAAACTATATTTTTTTGAAAGGTGCTGGCAAAAGCGCATGTTAGATTTTTGAGATTAGGCAACTCAAAAATGCTAAAGTTAATTAAAAAATCCATCTAAAGTGTGTTTCGTGCTTTGGACTTTAATATTCTATACAATTGTTTAGCTTAAGCTCAACTCAGCTAATTTTTGGTATTGATTTTTTAATCAAGCAAAGCATTTTTAATGAGCATTTCCACAGAATACCAAAGTTTGGCGGCCATTGCAAATTAAAACATTGAAAAATTTTTAATTTAAAGCCAAATGAAGTCTAAATACCCTGACTTTAAACTTTAAGGCAGCTAGCAAATAAAAATAAATACTTTTAATACAAAATCGGACAGACAAAATAAACCCTAATATAGATATATCAATCAACAGAAAATTGATAAAAAAAAGATTACAAAATATATTAGTTACTATAGTAGAATTAGTTAATTTAATTCCCAGCTTATATTTTAGCTTTTTTTTAGCAAATTTAAATCAAAATTTCTTTTGGCATTTTAAATTGTTTCACATGCCATGAACAAATCAAAAATGCCTTCGGCAAGTGTATTCTTTAGTCGACATGTTAACAGGAACAAAGAACAGAAAAAAAAGCAAACAACAACACAACGGCTAACAGGCAACAAGGTGGTGGCGGGTGGGGCTGGGGGGGGATGGGAGTGTGGGTCGGTGGTTGTCTGTGGCGTGTGTTAAAACGCCTATTGATAATGCTTTTTGTGGCCAGCTATTGTCCTGTGCAGCAGGACGCACAACAAGCAAATGCAATCAGCTAATTAAAGCGCTGCATGCAAATAAAAAAACGAAAGAATTAATTTAAAAACCAAACAACAACAGTAGAAGAAGAACGAAGTCATGCAAGCCAAAACCTAACTGTACTATAAAGCTACACACACACATACAAACAAGCAAACATACGATATAACACACACACACACAAGGATGGCCATAGAAACATTCTAAGGCTAATGAGGCAGGCAGGCAAAAACAGGTGAGATTTGTATGAGAAATGTTTTATTTTTGATTTGGTATTTTTTTGTTAAGTATATTTCTTTTTTTTATTTGTTTTTTAAGTTCCTTTTGACTAGTCTATACAATTAAATGACTCACTGCGTGCGTGTGCGTTTTTCAATAGCTGGTCAAGTCCAATACAAACGCAAATCAATTAGTTTATTTTCTTCACAAATGTTAATGGGTCGTATGCGTAATTTTTTCATTTTGTTTATTTTTTTTGCTCACAGAATACTGGGGAGGGGAATTCTTATCCTATGTGTGTGTTTATTATTTTACGAGAAGGGAATTAGGCAAAAATGAGCTAATAATGTGAAAGGGGAGCAGGAGCGAAAGGAGATTCCAACTTTCGACTGGCCATTGAATAAAATATAAAAAATATATATGTATAAAATCAACTACGAAAAGTTTCTTTGTACAAAATCAATTTGAGGGGAATTATGGCAATTGATACTAAATCAGCACGCTATGCTTTTAATTTTTTGATTTTTTTTTTGGGTAGGGATTCAGTTTTGTTTTGTTTTCGGCTAAGCAAAGAGAAAAAATTCTAGTTTTTTTGTTGAAAGCAAGTAAAAGTTACGTTAATTGAAATTTGGAAATATATCTTTAGCTGTAGCCATTACGTTCATTAAGATTTTAAGTAATAATCGAGAAAAAGAGAGTAGTTTTGAGTAGTATAGTTTATAGGTTATACGAGTACTTAAGAGTAGTTATAAATATTAGATATAATATGCAAATGAATTTTTGTATTTTATAATTTTTTGTAAGTTGGCGCAGACTCGTCTCAAATGCAGTTAGTATCGAAGCGTAAGCGTGTGATTGTAAAAACAACGGACAATTAAAAATATAAACATAACTAATTTAAAAAAACTCAAAATGAAATAAATACTTTTGTTATGCCTGCTGAGAAATTAATAGAATTGAACCAATGCTTAAATGGCTAAATTAATTTAATGAAAATTAGTTTCTGCTTTTTTTTTTGTTAATTTTATTTTTGGTGTGTACCTAATTCAAAAAAGTTTCGATTCAATCGAAATTATGTGAGCAAGAGACAGAGAGGTAGAGAGAGCTTAAGACAGACAGAGAAAGAGACAGGCTGTGTGTGTGTGTGTGAGTGTGAGAAGTGTGTAAGTGTGATGAACATAAGTTAAAGGCAAAGTTCGTTTATGTTAGTGGCAAAATAGAAATTTTGGTTTTTGTGACGGGCCCAAAGTAAACTTTGATTTGTTTGAAACTCATTTGAAACTCTCCTCATTTGTGTGTTAATTAATTTGTTGTTATTTGCTGCATTTGTTTTGGACTCACCGATGGACGCAATCGCACACAATGCCTGCTGAAGGCGGAGAAGGGTCCCCATCTTTCGACCGGCGAGTTACTCACATGTGAGGTATCCGCATTTGAGGTGTCCTGTGTGCGATAGATACCGATTGGTATTTCGCAAGTGGTCGAGCAGAGTTTCTGATACAGCCGCCCATAGGTGCGTATCCACATATCGTCCTTGGTGATGCGCATCTAACGAAAGGGAAAACAAATATAATAATAAAAAAAAAATAGTTAATTTAGAGTGCAACCCACCGAGGTGAGAAAACCGCTGCCTGGCGCCTGATCAATGCCAAGGAGTAGGCGCACAAACGTGATCACATAGTCCTTGACGAACGCCTGGTAGAGCAGCGTGTCCAGCATCGAGGCGGAGAAGACCGCGCCGGCGGCGAACGGCAAGCGGAACATGTAGGAGATGTGCGAACCGCGTTCCTTCTCGCGCTGCAATTAAGTGAGCGACAAATTAACCAATGGCAACTGCAGCGAATGCACCACGCCGGGCCCCCCTCGTTACCGACCTTCTCCATTTTGCTGAGATGGAGCGCGTATTTGTCGTGCGCCCGGAACTGCATGAAGCGCATGTTGGAGCTCTGCGACAGCTCGGTGATGCTCTTGATGCTGGGAAAGAATCTGCAAAGAGAACAAGAGACAAGAATTAAGGATAAACTTTATTTAATTAGTATAGATTTTCACCCACTTAAACATATTTTGCACCGCGACAATTGTATTACAATCGGATAGAGAATCCTCTTCGGCCGAATTGGAGAGCTCCTTGTTGACGACAACAACACTTTCGGCCAGCGTGATTCCAGCACGCAACAGATCATCCAAGCAGTCGATAGAGCCGAGCATCCAATAAACCTGCAAGGACACAACAAGTTAAAGGTCGAACCAAGCGCAACGACAATAGATTTTCACCAGTGGAAAATAGGAGAGCGCATCGAGAAAAGCAACATCCGGTCGACGTTCCAGCAGCAAAATGATGGGATTCAGCGATGTCTTGGAGCGGAAATGAGCACGCAACGGTATGATGAAATTGTAGATGCCGTTCGAGGCGTAGTCGGCGGCCAGAATGATGGTCTTGTTCTGCCACTGATACTCCTTGGCATTGCGATAGCTGCAGTGCTCGCAGACCTGCCCCCCAAAAAAAAAAAAGAAAGAAAAAAAATGAAAGGAAACAAGGTCAAAATGAGTTAAGTTGTTGTTTTGGCATTTGACGCTGTCACTCACCTGGGCCAGCTGCAGGCAGCACAGCGGTTTCTTCTCTTTGAGCAGGTAGCACAAGGTCGGACTCACTCCGATGAAGGGGGAGACGGGCGGAAAGCCCTTGACAATCCTGAAATGCACAAAATGTGAGCGTAATGGGCGTGAAAATGAGTTCGGCACGAGTCGAATGGAATTTGGAATTTGTTGGTGTTAAGCAAACATAAAAATAGATTAGGAAAAGCATTTGTCATGTTAGCCGAATGTTAGTGCAGGATATGAGCATTCCAACGGAGGATTAAACACACAAGCACACACACAAAGCTCTAATCCTAAAGGAACTCTAAAGTAACTACAAACTTGTCACTTAAGTGTGATATTTATACTCTGTTCGCAAGCTAAGCACTTAGAGTATATTTGGTTTCGTGCAGTGTTCGTTTTGACTTGTTTATGTTAAATTAAATTAACTTCCCTTAATTAACTTCGCTGTGAACAGAGTATTGCGGCAGTTGTGTGCAACCGACACAAGAAAAGTGTTTACAGTGTTGTCGCTTATGGCTTAAATATGTTTCCTCTTTGGGCCGTTAGCATGCAATTAAATGTGGGGCCAACTTAAGGCGCAGCTGCTGCCAAATGGCTTCAAAGCGTCGAGTTTGAACGTCGTCTTTAATTACACAAAGTTGAGACATTGGCAATGCCAACAGCAGCAGCAGCAACTTTATTGTAAATGCACAACAACAATTGCAACGAGAACAATCTAAGCAACAACTTGAAGCGACAACTTTTTCTATGAATGCAAACGGCAAAATGCAACTGAGGGCAAAAGCAAACAAAAAAACAAAAACCATAAAGAAAACAGGAGCAAAAGCAGAAGCGACAACTCAACAACAACTACAAAAGCAGCTTTATGAAAAGTTGACATAAGAAAGTCGCAAATGAACGACTACTAAATACGCTGTAAAATTGTTAACAAATTTAAGGCAAAGCTTTAATATAGTTAGCCTTAAATACATATATTTAGTATTAACTTTTTTCCAATACTAATTGCTTAAAATAAATATTTCTAGCTTCAAATGTTGCGTAATAATTTTGTTTGCTTTTTTTGACTGACTTGATAATCTTTCAGCTTTAAATTCTTTCCAACTCTTTGTTATTAAATACTATTAATTATTATACGATATATAATAAATACATGTCTAAATATTTTTTAAAACCGATAAGGATTAAGTTAATTTATTTAATTATTTTTTTTATTAATTTTTATTTAATAATAAATAAATTTAATTTATTTAAAATAATTTAGCTTAAGCCAAAATCTAAAATTGATTACTTGCGGCAATATTTTAAATACAATCTTTAAGTTTATGCAAAAGGAATTTAAAGAAATCTCTTTTGAAAACCCTTTTAGATTGCAGAGTATATGTAAACCTAAAAGGAAAGCATCATCAGCAAATCTCAAGTAGTTACGCGCCGCGGCCAAGGTAAACGTTGCAAGTCATTAAAAAGTGCCCTGTGGCAAGGCAACAACAGCAAGCGACTGTCGCAGGCAAACAAAACATTGCATAAGCGGCAGCAACAGCAACAGCAACAATAACGGCAACTGGAACAGCAACGATAACAACTCGTCAACAATGGAACATTCCAAAATGGCAGCCCGAATTTGGTTTTTTTGCGTGTGGCCTGCGGAGGCGCCTCGAATGCGGCAACTTACCCGGTTAAGTCGGAGGCCCAAACCGGACGCGCCAAACGCCGCGTCTCAAGGGAGCTGCTCGACGTGAATGTAAAGGCTGGCGGCAGCGATGGCAGCGGCGGCGGCGGCGGCGGCGCCGGCAACTGCATCGGCGGCAACTGTCCGCTTCCGCAGCACAACGGCAACGCAGCTGCAGCTGTTGTTGTTGTTGTGGCGCTGCTGCTGCTGTCGTGCGAGCAACTGCAGCAGCAGCGCTGCAGCCGCCGTCGACGTGCCGCCAGCGACGCCAACGTCCCACCGCCCAGCCCCAGACCCAGGCCAACACCCAGCCCCAGCCCCAGCCCCAGTCCCATCCGCTGGCCGGCGACGGGCAGCGCGCATTCGCTGTCGCAGCTGTAGCTCTTCTTCATGGCGCGCCGACGCAGCGGTGCGGGATAATCGTTGGGCGGCGGTGCAGCTGCTGCATTGCAGTAGGCACAGGAGGCGCCACCAGCGCTGCCACGCTGATACGAGTCCTCCGAGGAGCTCATGATGAGCGAATAGGTGCGCGATTGTGGAAAGTGCCCGCCCAAGCAACTGCGAGAGTTCTTGGAGTTAATCATGGTCTAAGCTTAGCTAGGGGTTTCATTTTCAAGGGGGTTGCTGGCAATTGGATTCTTAACAACAACAATTAACATATACATTTACATAACAGGGTATTAAGCGATGCTTTAAGCATAGAAGGTTCTTTACCAAAGAAGGCGTGAACTTATATAAAGAAATAGTTAGACTAAGGTATTTTTATATGTTTTTTAACATAGAAAAAATTAAGCTTAAAACATCGCTTGATTGAGGTATTCATGTATGTATGTACATTTAATATATACATATAAAAATTTAGTTTTTTTTGATAGCACGCCAATTTGTGGGTCAAGTTCATAAATACAGTACAATACATTTAAGGGAGGTACATCTATACAGTTAGAAGGATTAGTTGTTAGCTAAGTGGAGCTAAGGATCTTGCATTGCTCATTTCAATATTGTAGGGTGTAGACAATACAATAAGGTTGCTATAAAGTACTCGGGGAAGGAAAGGTGGTTAAAAGTGCCTCAGTTATCAATTGGATTCACAAAAAAAAAAGAAAATGGGGAAACCCTAGAATTATTTAAATAAAAGATAGTTTGATTTCACTTACGCTATCTTCTCGGAGGGCGAACGCCAGGGCATCTCATCGTCGATCTCATCGTCGCTTTCGTCGCCCTCCTCGCCGTCATCGTTGCCGGCGATGCTGAACGAGGAGGAGGTGAACATATCCGGCACGGGCAAAATGGAGGGTCTGCGACTGCCTAAAGAGGATACAAAAGTAAGTTAAGCCAGCTTAGTTTTGCCTTTGAGTTGAGTTTACCTCTACGCTGATTGAGCACATCGGGACTGAGCAGATTGGGATTGTTCGCGTAGGGCACGTCCAGATGGTTGCCCGTGGTGGTCAACGTGGCGGGTGTTATGCTCAGCGAGGTGCCCATGTTGAGGCCCACGCCGAGGCCGCCGCTGCTGCTGGAGCCCGCCTGGTTGCCGGTGCCGCTGCCGCCCGCTGCCCCGCCCATTGTCAGCGGCAGCGTTGTTGTTGCTATTGTGGTTGTCGTTGTGGCCGCTGTGGGCAATTGTGTGGTGCTCACCGTGGTGTCCTTTAGATTTTGCCTCGAGTCCGATATTATCACAGCCGTTGGGTTGTCGCTGGCTGCAGAGTTTAGCGATGGGAAATTTGCGAAAAAATAAATAAAAAAAACGAAGTTGTTATAATTTTCTCTCAGTGCAAAGGCTCCGCTTAATTTGACTGCGGTGCATTAACGCAAAGGAATTAAGCACAAAATTTACCGCTACTTAAACAAAGTTTCGCTTGCTTTACAAGAAAATACACTACAATTTTAGCCAAACAACAAACAACTAGAGCATAAGAAGCAGCACGACGCACACGCAGCGAGCGAAAAAGAGACAGAGAGAGGTGGAAAAGAGACAGAGAAAAAGCGACGTGCATAAAAAGACCTCATTAAAAGTCGCCTGCAATCCAAGACCGAAAATTGTGCAGCTGACAAAGTTGTGGCTAAAAGCGACGGCAAACGTTCGTTAACAGAGCCAATGACATTAGCCTAAAGTGAGTGGCAAATGAGAAAACAAGAGCTGAATAGTTTCAGATTGATTCTTCAATGGAACTTTTACATGAGAAATTGAACTAAATTGAGGTGAACTTCAAACGCGATCTCAAAGCTTTAATATGCTTTCAAGTCAATAAAATATATTAAAATAAATTAGGAAAACTTTAATATACTTTAAAGATTATGCTTTATGCATACATACATATATGCGATATAAAAGCTGATCGAAATCATAAATTTAATTTTTAAATGCTTTTGTTGAACTAAAGTTCTTTGATTAAGAAATTAATAAGCTTTAAAAATTGCAGCCACGCAGAAAAATTTTTATATTTAATGATCAGTCAATAGCTTCGGAATTTTCTTGAAGAACTCACAAAAAATCGATTAATTTCCCCTTTTCAGCCAATGTCATTCGTGCTCAAACGCCAAAAATATTGACTTTCAGTTAGCGTTTGTAGTTGGAACTTAATTACGTTTGTTCACTGGGAGAAAATCCAGACAAAAGTTGACTTGCCTAATGACTTTGCCTCATTTGCTGACGCTTGTTACGCTTTAATTATAAACGAACAGCGGCGACAGCAACAACATAAATTCCCTGCCAACAACACGGAGAACTTTTGTAGACATTTCGGCAGCACGCAACAGTTGCGGCCAACTCTGCGTATACGCGATGTGCCAACAAATTGTTGCGTGCGCGTTGCGTATAATTTACAAAAAGGCAACAACAACTATCAATAAAGGTGCAAACTAAAAAGAGGCCCGAAAAGAAGTTGAGCATAATTGAACGAGGTGCAATATGAGACATGCAATAAATATTTAAACATATAACGAGAAAGTGCAAAACGGAAAATGAAGCAAAGACAAAAATAGCAACGCGGAAGTAACAAAAATTGCTTCGCCGGAAATGTATTGGCTAGCTATGTGTGTGTGTGTGTGTGTGTGTTTGTTTGTGTGTTTGTATTGGATTGTGTTTGGTGCGACCTGGCGCTAATGGCTTTCAAATAGCGGAAATGGTTTTCGGGTTGGGGGCTAAAGGCATTTTACAGTAGGCAAAACTTAATTGCTAGACAAAAAACAGTTATATATATATAAAAAGAGATAGCAATATTTAAAGAGAAAGAGATAGAGAGACAAAGAGTTGTGTTTGTATATGTTCAAATGTTACTAAAAGGTGTTTTTTTTTAGTTGAAAAAAGGTGAGTAGTAAATATTTTTGTTTTGCTTCATTTTTTTTTTAATGTAAAAACTTTGGATTTGTTTTATTCATTCCTTAGTTCTTTGAATGGATGGGATTTTACTTTACTTTTAGTTTTTTTTTGGTTTTTGGAGAGGGGTTTTTTTTTTGGAGTCACACTCACGCACAAATAGTGTTGTATAATCACTGTCATATGTCTGTTGTTGCATTTGCGGATACGGTTGCGGTGACGATGACGGTGACGATAACGGTAACGGTAACGGTAACGGTTGCGGATACGGATACGGTTGCAAGTGTTGCCGCTCGGTTAGGGGCGTGCCAACGCCAGAGTCGTATGTGGGACTGTGGGGCACACGAACACAAACAGACGGCACTGGTGCAATGGCCGCTTGATTCAAAGCGGTTGCTGTTGTTGTTGTTGATGCTGATGCTGATAATAATGTTGATGATGTGAAAGTCGTGCTAATTGTTGTTGTTGTAGTTGTACTTGTTGTTGTTGTACTGGTTGTTCTTGATTGTACTGTTGTTGATGTTGTTGTATTGGCTACACATACATTATACGATATGATATTATATATATGTATATTAATAGAGTATGTATGTTTTAGGGTTTGTGTGTGTGTGAAGTGTGTGTGCAAAGGTATGCGTGTGTGTGTTAGGTTTTTAGTGGATTTTAGTACTCAGCTTAGATTCTGGTTCGGTTATGAGCTAAGTTCTATTTAAGGTTTAACTTCTGTAAGGACTACTTAGAGTGTGGACTTTGTGTATTCAGTTTTAAATAAATCTTTCAGAATATGCCATATCGTATATTTGTTCAAGTCCTTCAAATGTATCCTTATCTACTTTATATATTTACTATAAACTAAATCGAAACTTGATAATTTTTTAAACCATTTTTAACGAATTTTTCTGATTTTCTGTTTGTTTGCATATTAAGAGCAACTTTTGTGATTATTTTAAGCTTTATCATTAAATAGATTTTATTGGATATTTTCTTTAAAAAAAAAATAATAATTTTGTGAATAAGAAAAATTAGTTTAAAATTGGTTTAAATTTCTTTTGATTCATTTGAATCAAATTCTGTTGTCTACCTAATTTCTATATCCTATGTAAGTGTTTTATATTTATCTATATTTAATTTTCTTAACTCCAAATAAAAGTTATATGAACAGAGTTTGAGTAGAGCTCAAAAGGTAATTATTATTGTAGAAAAGTTGTAAATAATTATAAGAGAAATTAGAGAAGTTCATAGAGAGCCAGAGAGAGAAAGAGAAATTGTTCGAACATAACAAAGCGGTGTATATCTTCATTTTGATTTAATTTTTTTTTTTTCGAATCTTTTGCTGTGTGTTTTTAGCTTTGTAACGAATTTTCAGCACAAGAAATTGAATTAAAGGAAAATTAAAACGACAACTTTCAAGACAAAATGAATAACGTTAATTAGAGACGGGCACGCGCACACACATTTAAAGCGTTTTTTTTTCGTTTTTTATTTATTTTTAATATTTTTTTTTAGACAAATTGGCAACCGCAACGAGAAAAAAATTAAGTGAAACAAATTAGAAGACAGACAAATAAATTATAAAGTTTCTTTTTTTTCTGAACGCAACTGATGGCAGCCTCAAAAATAAAGAGCAAAAAACTTGTTGCTAAATAATACAAATAAAAATTTATATTTATATATATGTATATATATAAAGATATATCTTGTTGGCTTCATTCAAAGTCATTCAAACGTGTGTCATTTTTTGCTTTTTTGGTAGTTTATAATTTCGTTTGATGACAACCAGCACACACACACACACACACACACACACACACACACAAACACACTTGCACGCACACATAGGTGATTCATACGCAGTGTTGTACCCACCAGTTGCTGAGTGCGGATGAGCGGTGGCACCACCGCCGCCGCCGCCGCCGCCGCTGCTTGTGGGGCCGCCATCTTTGCCGGCTGTTGCTGTTGTGTCCGTAGTTTGGTTTTGATTAACGACAAATGCGGAGTTCTCCTCCTTGGTAATGCTCATATAATAGCACGTGTCATCCTTTTTCATAATATGCCTGGGTCCTGGATTTAGCAGTATGGTATCCTCATAGAATTCCGGCAGCTCCGCCGGACGCACGCCCACCAAAGCAACGCCGTACCTTTTTTTTGGTATTATTATTTATTTGTAAATAAATAAATGAAAATGTGAAAATGTAAAGCAATTTTGGCATTTTACATAAATTTGTATTTGAATGGAGGAGGCGTCTAAATAAATATACAAGACGAGCGCCAAACAAGTTGGCATTTATTTATGCCCATCCATCCAGTATAGAAACCCATACCCTACCCTCCCATACCCCAAAAGCCATCATTCAAACGTCAGGCTATTCATTCAAAGCAGTTTTGTTAACTAAAAAGCATTTTGAAGTATCTCACTTACTTGCGATGCGAATGAAAGCTGGCATAGGTAAAACTTTTGCCCTCGTACTCCCCGAAGAAGCGGCTGTCGCCGAGCACAATATGATAAATTTCATTGCCCGAGCATTTGCCATAGAGACGATGCCATTCCTCCGGCGACTGTTGGCCTTCCCTGCGAAGTGCACGCAGAAAACAAGGTTAAAAAAATTGTTCAAGCCAAAAAGGTGAATTAAGTTTCAAGTTTCTATTGTTGAGATTCTCGTCTGGACCGCAAGAATTTAAAACTCGCCTCACAAAAAAAAATATATATATAGAAAACCTAATTAGAATTCTTTACTTAACTAATGCGTCAAGTTTTACGCGGCGTATGATTAATCTGGCTTGCGTGTTGCTCGCGGCCTCAAATTGAAGCCGCAGGCGACGGGCAAGCATTTTATTCATTTATTTTTTTTATTTTTAATTCACGCACTTGACGACCGTAGAAATTTGCATAAAACACAGTTTTTGCTGGCAGAAACAATTGCGCATTAAATTTAATTAAAACTCGCACTTTAAATGAAGGCGAACGACGTTCGTCTATTTCCGTCCTGGGAACATTTAATATTATATATATCGGAAAGATCGCTGATTAAGTGCTATCTATAAAATGAAACTAATTTAATTTAAAGTGTGTAAGGAAGAGCTTTCAGCTAAATTTAATTAAACTATTATCAAAATTAAACTATATCTTATAGAACTCTAGCTTTCCTTGGCATATATTGATTTGTAGTTTAAACAACTTTCGCTTTTAAAACTGTTAAGCATTAAGATCTTATAAAAGCTAAACTTTTAATACAATAAAGTCATCTAAAATCCCATCTCTGTTCCCACCATGTTTAACTAAGAAGTAAAAGAAAATGGCCAATTGCGTAGCTTAAGTGTCCTGTGGGCTGTGTGTTGATTAAGTCGCTTTTGCACATTTTGCGCACCTAATTTAGCCAGCGCAGGGACATCATAAATATGATGCGAATCGCCAGGACGAGGCCCTGAACTGTGAACTGTGAACTGTGACAAAGCTGCTGACGCATGTAAGCCAAATGTTTTTCTGCCAGTGCCATTAACAGTTGGCTAGGCATTACACAGGATATAAATGCATATATATACATATGTATATGTTTGTTTGTATAGGTATATATGTGGTATGTTACGTATACGTACTGTCCGCGTGAGGTGTGCAGGAGTAGGGTAACCAATGTGCTGGCACCTGGGCAGGTGCAATTGTTGGCCAGCAGCGCGTACTTGAACTCATCCTCGCAGACCACGTGTTCGGCGAACTTCACATGCAGCTTGTGCTCCGGCCTGGCCACAGCGAATTTCCGCAGGATATGCACGCACACATATATAAAATATATATATATATATAAAAATATATATAGTGGTTGGTTGTGTGGCACGCACAGCGCGCAAACAGCGAAAGAAATCGAATTAACTGAGGCGTGACAAAGTGGGACACACACACACATGGGCAAGGACCCAACTCACCTGAATATCTGAACATATTGGGGCACATTCGGTGCAAAGTCCTTGACGGCCCAGGATCGCAATATGGTATGCTCGTCGGCGGCCGTTTTATCCGCGTAGTTGCGAGCTGCCAAAATGAAACACGCCTCCGCCTCGTTCATGCGCGCTCGCGCCAAATCGCCATCCTTCAGGCAGGAGCCCTGTCAAATGCCAAACGGCAAATGTCAATGCAATTCAAATCGAATCAGTGGCTTGTCAAATATTTAACCAACCTGTATGTAGATGACGCGCTGCGCCCAAATGGGCACCTGCAATATCATACGCATCGTTGTGTCCAGCTCCATGGGACTCAGCAGCACCACATAAAAGTCCTGCAGCAACGGATGCGCATAGAACTCGTTCAGAAAGTCCATTATCGTATCCGCGTGCAGCGTCGTCGAGCACACAACCACATGCTTCTCGCTCTGCGCCCGATGCGACGAATAGCTGCCGCCCAGCTTCTGTCGCTCCATCCACGTAAAGGCCAGCTGCTCGAACTGCAGTCGAACAAAGTGCACAACATAAAAGATACATGGTTATAGCTTTTGATTGGCATCATAAACAAAGCAAAAAAAAATTTATAAAAAAAGTTGCTCATACTGTGTGAGAAAAGAGGAAGTAGGGTATATGGTCCTTTCGCATAGAAATCTTTTTTAGTTGATAAAGCTGTGTAAAAAATATTCCATCCTTTTTCTATAGATTTATACGTAAAAATACTTTTAATTTATCAAATAAATCTTTAAAGCTGTTAACATATGTTTTAAGCCTTTTAGTTGATAAGAATTATTCCATTCTTTCATCATCAAATCGTAAAAAAAACTTTACTGTCAACGTGTCAAATAAATCTTTAAAGCCATTAACATATGTTCAAGCTGTGTGAAATATTTATTTCCTTTTTTTTATATAGATTGATGACATTAAATATTGACAGTGACAGCATTTTGTTTAACTCAATTGCACTTCGAATTGCTGCACTAATATTTTTCAATTAAATTTAAGTGCTGTGCTCACACACACACACACACGTAAAAAACACACACACAGTTACGCCCCGTGGCAACAATTTGGTCACAATGTTGCCAGTGCTGCTGCTGTTCTTGTTATTGTTATAGCTGGTCATAAATTGTGAGAACGCGTCGCGTACAAGGACATGCAGCTTGCGCCTGCAGCGACCCCAAAAAGTATGCTATGAAAAGTCGAGCCGAGCTAAAAGAAATACTCGTTTTGATTGATGCTCTTGTTTGGCCAACACAACCGTTTGGCAGTCTCATAGAACTTTTCGATGCTACATACAATTGACCGTTAATTGTTTTGACCCAAAACGGGTCGTCGTCGTCGTCGTCTCCTCAAGTTGGCCATGACTCATACAAACATATTTAGACAGATTGATGGCCGTCGACTCATCTGTTAATAGCCAATTTGATTGATGGACATGCTAGCCAAGTTGGCTGCTAAGCAGCTTAAAACTGTGTATATACACGCTGAATACAAATATTTGAAGTCAACCAGAGGCGACTGTGGCCAGCGCAGATAAGCCGCAAAGTTCTGGGTGACGCAGTTGGCCCGAAGCTGGCCAGCCAGGCATTAAATGCATTTACTCACCTGCGTGGGCAGCACAATCAGAGCCACACAAATCATGATGACCATGTACAGTTGCGATGGCCAAATGTCCGGCACGAAGTCGCCGTAGCCAACGGTCGAGAAGGTCACAACCACATAGTAGGTGCTCTGAAACAGATTCAAATGGCGATGGCCGGCGCGCTGAAAATGCTGTATGCCACAAACACTAAAGGAGAATGAAAAGAGAAAGTGAAAGTTGGGGGAAATCCAAATTATATTTATAGTTTACCTGGTGAACACCAGACACAGTAATGTGGCCGACAAAATAGTCAATTGCTGTGACAAAGCTGACTGTGACTTTTGCATGGCGCGATGCAAATCGTTCTACAGCAAATTGAGTATAACAGTTAGTTGGTTATTTTAACGGCACAATCAAAAGCCAACTTACAAACATGTTCTCCAGCGAACGTTTGGCTAGCCAGCAATTTAGAAAAATTGGTATGAAAAGATTGCGCAGCGGCGGATGCACAATCTGCAATGGAAAATCGGAAACATAATCATAAAATGTATATATCACATTTAGATTTCCATTTTAGACTAACTTACCGTTAGTGCAAAGGGTATTGTCGTTACTAATTCTAGTATAAAGTGAAATGAGAGTATTTGCTGCCATATGTTGCCCTGTTAAGCAAATAAAAAAGAATGGGGTCAAAAATGGTGTTTGAACAAAATTTGTTTTAACTGTTGTTGACTTACCTTATAGCCTAGATATGTTAGAACCAAAGATTGAGTTAGCGATACCATGGCCAGAAGTAGTTGTAGCACCCAGAGCACCGTGGGACGATTCACCCAGAGTATTGCATCCCAGTTAATAATTGGATTCTCCTGGAACTCCTCCTCCGTTAGCTTGGCAGAGATGATAAACTCTGTCTTATTGGCCACTTCGCAGCCATAGCTAACAACCAGAAAGAGATTGTGAGAGGTTGAGGGAAATGGGATAAAAAAAAACACAATAAATTGTGTTTGCTATTGCAATTTGAAGTTATTTGCTTTTAGCTTACCATGTTATAAATGTTGGATTTTTATCCAATATCACACGTATTATGTAGAGAACACACGACAGTAACTTAAGGAATAAATCGGCAATTCGTATGCGTAAGCCTTGAACGAGAAAGTGGCACAAGAACAGAAATTTGGGTCAAACAACTAAATTACATGAGTTCGTTAGTTTACCATTTACCCAAATTCAACCTGGCCTTTTCCGGTCAGTTCCTAACTAACCTAACACAGCTCAGAGCTGGCCAACTCCCCTTTGACTGTTTACCTGCTCGACCCCATCTATCTGTTTACCTGTACAATTATTTCCTATCCAAATCAATATTTACTCAGGTATATTGCGTCTGCTTCTTTGCCGATGTCGTTCGTGTTGTTGGTGTTGTTTCTTTAGCTCCCTTTTGGCCTTCTCCTTCTTCTTCTTCTTCTTCCCTTTCGTTGACTTCTTACACCTGTTTTTCCAATTGATTCAATTGTTTGTGCGGCCCAAGCAAAACTTTAATCGCTTTCCCATAAGTTTATTTACATTCATGAATTCTCAGCCTTAACCTCAGGCTAATTCAATTAGACGTTTGTTATTTGGTTAAATATAAATACAGCTGGCTCTATGCTGAATTGGAATGAAATATTTATCTAATTTGGCTTAAATAAGCATGTGAAAAAAACTAAATGATTGATTTATTATATGAGCCCCAATTAAGTAGCAGCTTAAATAAAGTAGTTAAATATTCAAGTCTCGAATTTTAATACTCACTTGAACGCTGATTCTTAATGAAATAGAGTTGCAGTCTTTCTTTGAATGTATTTTCATTCACATAGTACTCCACACGCACTCTGCAAAGACACAAAAGCAAATGGAAAATGTTCTATTTTAATACACAAATTCAAATCGATTGCAAATAGCAACACAAAATCCTCTTACACTATGCAAAGAGCATTTGATTTTGTGGTAAATAAATTAAGGCATTGTAAAAAAATCCCTTTGAATGAGTATCGATAAAATTGCAATTGAGTTGATGACGCTGCACTTGACAATTGATGCGCTTACTTATCACATTATATGGTGCATAAAGTGACAGCCCGAGTGGGGATGGGGGCTGGCTAACGGTACAGGTTGCCATTGGCAGCATTCTTTATGCCACTCACACACTTTCCCCAGGCTTTTCTATTAGGAAGTGCGTGCAACGAGTGCGCCGCAAGTACATATTAAAATGTCAGTCTGTTCTCTGTGTGTGTGTGAGTGTATGTGTGTGTGTGTGTGTGGCACGTTGCAGCTGCTTGACAGCAACAATAGCAACAACAGCTGCAGCAATTTCTTAGCAAGTAAACTACAAATGGCATTTGCTGCTAGCTGCTGTTTAAATATTTTTTCCTTACTTAAGTCAAAGTTTTTAAATTAAGTAGAGAGAGAAACACAGTTGAAAAGTGATTTAAAACCTGTAAATAATAGTAAATATTTTCAGTAGATTCAATTAACTTAAAGCAAAAAAATAAACTTCAGTTATGGCTTTTTACGCTTTTCTGATAGACTTCCCTTCAAAAATGTTTACTTCTTGTTATAATATGGTAAACAATTATTATTAGTTTATTAAGATTGAAAGTAAAAGTAAATTAATTTATTGCTTACAATTATGTATAAAAAAATTCTTTCCTAACTTCAACAAAATCATGAAGTATTCCAAGGCTAAGGTTAAAGGCCAAAAAACTTAGTCGAACACAGAGGTCAGCAATCTTTACTGCCACATTAACTGCTTACAAGATTAATCTTATGTACACTTGTCATCGATTTACTTAAAGCTTCTTCAACTGTTAAAATTATTTTCAATAAAAATAAAGCTATAAAGCAAGCTTAAAGTTAAACAATTTTTTGCTATATTTTTCCAACATTTTCTTTTGCTCTTTTCAGTCAATGTCATTGGGAGCATTGCCAGCAGCTGCTAGTTTAAGTTTTTTCTCTTAACATTTTCGTCTTCTGCTGGCATTGCATAGTTATTTCTTTATTTATTGGCACATCTGTTGCTAGTGCAATATAAACATTGGGCGTGCAACGTGGCGTATGAGCAACAACAAAACGGAAACGTTTATCTGGCAATTGCAATTGCGCTGCAGCTGACAACAACTTAAAAGGCTCAAATGTATATAGAATACTAAAAACTGCAGCCACAATAAAGTCGCAAACATCTTGTGGATAGACAAGTTTTAGCATGTAAATTGCGCTTTACGCTTTGACCATAACTCGCAGCAGTTTCGAGTGCCGGGCAAACAGCAAAACATTCAAGCCGACTTTGCTGACAACACTTGACCCTGCCTCCTTTCTGTCTAGCTGGGGGTCTTAAGTAATTAAAGACGACGCAAACAAAGATGAAAAAAAAATAACAAAAATGAGCATTTAACATACAAAATACAAAGTAAATACGCATTTGGCAACCTGAGCTTTGTTTTCTAGTTCAACTAGAGCTCTGGGGTACAGTGAATATTCGTGTCAAGGTTAATGCACGCACAGATAAAGCGAGGCAAGCCGGAATAAATGACACCCGCGTGGGCGGCCAAGTGGCAATGACTGCAGTGCGTGGCACGAGCTGGTGACCAATCAGTTATGCCACAGCACTGTGCACCAACCGCACAACGTGCCACGGCATACACTCAACTCAACTCTGACCTGCCGACCAGACGGAAACTGCGCTCACGGAGTTCATTCGACTAAAGGACGTTGAACGCGGCACCATATTAATTTCCACTTGCTAGTTAAATTTTTTGGCCAACTAAAGCTTGCAACATTTCACAGGGCAACCAGCTGCCGCTGCTGCTGCCGCTGCCACTGTTAACACATGCAACACAAGGCGTCTTGAATGTCCTTTTGGGCATAGCTTGTACCCGCTCCCTCGGGATGAGCCAAACAATGCCAAAGTTCAGCGGTTCAGCAATTGAACCCAGGCGACTTTGATGTTTGGCCTCGCAGCTGAGCTTCAACTCAACCAACTTCCCAAAAGGCGTTAGCATATTTATTTTGAACATGGTGCAATGACACTGGCTATAAATGACATTACATTAGCTGGAATGCAGGCTGCTTAGCATAAACGATCGGGCTTTATTGATTGATAGCTAACACGGATGAGGGCTTAAATTTAATGGGAAATGTGATTGATGATTTTCACAGAGTTGAACGTTAAAGTATTTGTTGACTGCATTCAATGGTGCCTTGAAGCTGACATTTCTTTTTGGCTTGATTTCGATTGCATTTTAGTGCAGCTGCCATTAAAAATATTTCACTGTTTGACTTTTATCACTGTTCGGGTTGTAATTATGTGCGCACTGAGGCGTCTTAACTGTAAAGGCTCTCGGAGTTTTTATGGGCCACAATCAATGGAATGGCTTTTGGGCAATCAACGCGTCGAGCACTTAACGCAAAACCGAAAACACTGCAGAATAATTTGACGAAGGAAGAGGAGCACGCGCTTTTTGGTTTTATGTATCCTTGGTCTGTTTAATGGACTAAGGAGAGTATCTCATAACAGGTCAGGTCTTAGCGACGCCGTACGGCAATAAAACCCCTTGCGACAGACCGGCAGGCAGCCGTTACTCAATTGGATTCTGCACCCAATCAAAGGACTCTGCAACAACAACAACATGAACAACACTCTTTGAGCTGATTTCGATGCATGGGAGTTAGGCCTTTTGTAAAACGCGGCTTTTGTCTAGCCGCACAGGGCTGGAGCAACAAAAGCAGCATCATTGTTATGCCAGGTATTCCATGGATCGCTTTGTTGCGCTTTGATTTTTGGGGCTAAACTTCATTTCCCCCTTCGATCCCTCCACCTGAATTGTGCTTTAAGAAAAATCTCGTTCAAAGTGAAATTTAATCAAGTTTTGTAATCAAATCTGTGTGCTCGTAAACATGGCCCTGTTGCTAATAGAAATGTGAGCCAGCTCTTACTGGCCTAAATGCTCCAAAAAGGAAAATCACATTTAAAAATCAATAAAAGGTAAAAAAAAAAAACAAAATATATATACATATATATTTAGGTATAGGTAAAAGGCAAAGATTGCCGGGCAGGCATCCCTGAGGCGCAGCTTTAAATTCAATATCAGCATTAAATTTGACGCCATAATCAAATGATGAAGAAACGAAAACACATTAACGCGCAATTTGTTGTGCCACCAAGCAAACATTATAATAAGTGCTTGGGCACAAAAAAAAAAAAAATACACTCAACAAAGAAAAAAAAACAATACCAAAGGAAAAGAATATCAGAACATCATCAGTGAATTGGAACTCAACATACGGCTTGTTGGCGCCCACACTTGACGAGCCAAACAAATGCATGCAATCATTTAGATGGGCTACACATTACGCATACGCACTGTCGCCGCTCATCAAGTTTACATATATACATATACATATCTCTTGACAAACTGTTGCCACAAACTTTTGAAGAGCTTCCAACTTTAGTTTCTCTCAATTATTTGCCGTTGCCTGCGCAAATATCTGCATAGCATTCACCCATACATACAAACATATGTCCATATTGATTCTATTATAAAAAACTTCATACCCTATTCAGATGCTGTTGTTTTTGTGCATATCGATGGCAAAGTTTCTGCCATTGATTTTGGTGAAATAAATTTTAAAGTGCTTTTAAATTTTTCATCCCAACATCCAATAATGCTCGCAGCTTGTTAAATAAATAAACATATTGTTTTTAACTGTTAACGCAAAAGTTCGACAGTTTGTGCCAACTTCAGTCTCAATTCCCAAACGTCACAATTTATAAATGCATCAAATTAAAACAAAACTTGGCTTATGCATTAAAAATACTAGCGGAAAAGTTCTTTGTTTATCGCAGATGAAAATTTACCCTCGCTGCCAGTTAAAATTGCGTTTTAATTAAACTCAAAGCAGCTTAGCCAAAAACAATTGCAACGTAATGAAAAATTTAAGTAATTGATAAATAAAATTAAACAAATTTCAATAATAATCACAGTATATATAAGCAAATTGCAATTTGCAAGTTTTGTGTAATTAAACTAATTAAAATGGAGCAGCTGAAATATCGACTTAGCTGAGCTCAAATGGATTGAATTTAATACTGAGCAAGTTTGCAAGCAAAATTCACCTTAAAAATGTTTCCTGGAAATTTAGTCTCTAAGCTCTCTAAGAAGATGCTTTTTCTTAGAATTGTCAGTTGAAACTTAAAAATGCAGCTGACGGCAGCTTAAGTATTGGACAGAAAATGTGAGGGAAGTATATATTATATTATATTTGGAAATAATGAGACTGAAAGCTGGAATGTTTATCTAGATGTTGTGCATAAAATAAATATACTTAGCTTAAACTTAAGATGCTTGGAATATAATACATAAATATTTTAGTAAGGTTTATATAAAACGGAATGGATGACTAAGTAAAAGTACAAGATATAAGTTGAAATATCTTATACTAAATTCAAAGAATTTCCAATCAACATTTTAAATGAAATAAACATACCCTAGAGCCGAATTGTTCTTCTTGAGTTCGTTGCTACAAATGCAATTAGAAACCGAACTAAAAATAGATTTTTGCTCCAAACTGAAGCATGCCAAGCAATAAAGTTTCTTGGCGCACTATTCTCGACTTTTGTGATGTGTGCTTTTAGTTGAAATTTGATTAGATTTGATTGCTAATGGCAATCAATTTATGATTGCTACTTAAATGCTTTTCTATTTTCTATTACATTTAGTTGACGCGTCTGGCGAAGCGTGGCGAACGCTTTAAAAATCAATATAGAACAAGAATTGAATTAGCACACAACGCTGCGTATACTTAATTCGATTTGCGCAGTAAATGCGACCCACCACGTGAACGATAGATTCCATCATAGCAATCTCCAATACATACCTGGGTATACGATCGTAGGAGTCCCATGATGATAGACAATTGTAGGACGAGTTGCGACTGTTGCCCGCCATATTGCATAATAGATGATCCATTGGCCAGTCGTTATTAATTATATATCACACACATTAGCCATACACAAGCAAACACAGCCGCCCACACACATACACACACACACACCCAGTTGTATGTATATGAATATATTTTAAGTTTATAACTTCTGATAAATTCTAAATAAATGAAAAGTGAGCGGTTTTTGTTTTATTTTAGCCGTTAGTAAAAATTATTTGGCATGTGGTTTTTGGCCAGGCTTTTAGTTTAATGGAGAATCAATTTTATTTTGATTGACATGATGCATTATGATATATAGTTATTTATTGGGGCCCACCAATAAAGCATTTTGTTGTTTCAGTTTCAGTTTCAGTTTTAGTTGTTCAATAATTGATTTGATTCGATTCGCTTCCTTTGGCTGCTCTAAACGGAATATTCAATGTGAGTAGCTCCAAATACACTTAAAGACAGTTGGCTGACAGTTCCGGAGTTCTACTTTAATCAAAATTGATTGCCTGCCTGTAATTAATTTGTTGTTTGAACACGCAATTCAGAACGCAGCGAGACGCCCACCAACAGATTTTAACATGATTTTATTGTAGTTGTGTATATGTGTGTGTGTGTGTGTGTGTGTATTGGTGTGAGTGTATGTGCGTGTTTACCGTGACTTGTTTGCACTTTGGACATTTAATAAATTTATTGGCGTCAAAGCCTTGAAATAAAAGCGTCAAATGGGCACAGCGTAATTGTGCCAAAAGGACACTTGCTGAATGGGGCCATTTAAAGCCTGCGATTAATTCTTGGAAGTGATAGAGAGTACATGTACACATATATATACATATAGTGTAAATTGAAAATATATATAATAAAATAAAAAAATATAAAATCTTTTCTCATATCACAAAAAAGTTTCTTTAAAATTAATTGAAGCTGTATGAAAAAGTTCATATATATTTAAACAATTTCCAGCAATTTAAGCTCACATTCAGCCCCTGTCGTCATATAAGAAATAAACGTGGCGACGTTTTGTTTTATTTACCAATACCAACACCAACACTTTTTGTTTTGTTAACGCAAATTTTAATTGCTTCTTAGGGTAATTTCTTTGCCATGCGTCACGCACATTGGCCATTTGTTTAATTGATGGTATTAACTCATAATTTTAATTGGTGATTAACGCCCATTGGTTAATTTGCATAAACGCACCAGAGCGTTAAATATTAAAATGTTAAATTAATTTACGTACATTTTAATTGACATTTTATTGCGTAGGCTTTTTAATTTACGCCATGTAAATACTTTAAATAAAACAAAAGCGATTTCTGTGGCGAAAAGCGCTCCAAACAATATATATGGAAAAATGTTGGGTGTGGGTTGTGTTTTCTTTTGTATATTAATATTGAGTCGAACAATGTTTCTTTTCGAACAATCTTAATTAATCAATATGTTCAACTATAAATATTTATTCTATGGCAGCCAACTTAGACAACCTTAAGTATCTTTAAGTTGGGACTATTTTGAGAATTGTTATATATAAATCACGTGCTAACAAATTTCTATATAAAAAGCATATTTTTTTGGGGCACACCCAAAAATAAATTGAACGTTATAAATATTTGAGTAGCTTCCAGAGCTCATTTTATTGTTGTAATGTTTTTCTGTTTCGGGTGTTAAACAGGGCACGTAATGCAGACAATGTGGCGCCGTCCACGGAGAGAGATGACAATGCAAATTATTTGATTTGTCTTGATTTTTGACACTCAGCGCGCGACCACTAAGCGAATTTTGTATGTGGCTCAAATGTCAAAGTCAAAGTCATCAGACGTGATTCGAGGTTAGAGAGAGCGAGCACTTAGAACCCAAAGCCAAAGAACAATAGCAGCTAAGTGACATATTGATAAATGACTGAAGCCAAGCAGAGCAAGTCAAATCAAAACGCAAATGCCACAGACTGCTACCAATTTGTCCGGGCCAACAGCAGTTGCTTAAATGGCCAAGCGACATTCTGTGGTTTCGGCTTCAACATAATGGCTTTTGGCTTACTGTCTAAACCCCGTTTAAACCGAGGCAACCGGCAACATTCTACGGGGAGTGATTGCTTTAACCTCGTGCGTCTTTGTATTTAATTTAAATTTGCTGTCTCGAGCAGCTGCAATTTATGGCCCCAAGTTGCCTTTCGAGTGTCCGGTGTCCAGTGTCCTTTTCAATTAAAAAAAGAATGTTATCGCTGAGCGCCGGCGCTTGCCTTGATATTTGGCCAGAGCAAGGACACGCATCGATTTGCAATCGCCTTATGCATATTTAAAGCAAAGTCTTCTCAGTCTGCCAATTAAATAGAAAAACAAAAACAAAGCGAGGGCGCCCTCAACTAAATACATTCAGTCATAGCTATACTTGAAATTTCACGAAACAAATTATTTTCATTTACAGTTTTGTATTCCTGGGAAGCCAGAAAACCCAAAAACAAAACATAATTGTGTTCCATTTTCAGGAAAACAATATAAATTTCTGAGAATTTTACACGTTTCAGTTTAGGGAAAAAACGAATTATATTTTCCTGGTATTACAAACGTTACAATTACCTTTACATGGAACTTTCTGAATGTGCGGAAACCCCTTTTTCAGCCCTGCTGCTTATTTAGAGGGTATAGCTTAACGAAACCTGAATGCAATTTGCGTATTTTGTATACATTTTCTTAAGTCATTGTCAAGTGCTGAATAATTGACGAATTTCCTGTGATTAATTGAAGTACTTTCTGGTTTTGATAACTCGAGCATGACATGAGTAACGCCCCCATTTTCAATAGGGGAGTTTGGCAACTCCTCGCACAGAACACACCCACACACACACCTACACACACACCCACACACACACCCACACACATTAAGTATTCGCAGCGCGTTTATGTTTTATGCTGTTGCCGCGTTTTAAATGGGTGTGTTTTGTGTGTGTTGTTGTGCTGTGTCACTAAATGTTGGCATTTTATGGCCATTGTTGTTACTTTCGTGCCGCAATTATATTAAGTACCCTTTTTTACATATTTTACACCTTCGGCTAGGCTTAGAAGTTAAGTATACGCCGCATGGGACCCCAGGTAACTGACCCAAATACACAAAACACAACACTCTCTTTTGTTTAAGGGCAGGCATTCATCATTTTTTTTAAAATATGCATCAATTGCAACTTCTTATCGCTGCATGCACTGTTATTATATCAGTCATAATGCGACTTGCACTTAGCCAAATTGCAAATGCGTTTTAAAAAAAAAAAAAATTTATGTTAACAAAAGAATATCAAGTGTTTTTTTTTTACTCGAGTTACGTTTACACAACGTGGCGTATGAGTTATTTGTGAACTACATTTACGCGACAGTTAATTTTAGAACAAATGCTGTCTGTATGCTTGTGCGCTCATAGCTCATTAGGTTTATCGATTGGGCTGACTGTGACACATGCATGTAACACATACACAGGCACACCCCCCCACACACACACACATACACACCTACACACTCCACTCAGCCAGATGCTGTCTGTCACGACAAGTGTTCAACTTTTCCCTAAATATATGCAAACATTTAAATTTCTGAAGCAACCAAAAGCATTTTTTGCGGTGCATTGAACTGTAGAGAAAGAAGGCGAGGCTAACAATTCCCTGTTCGCAATGTAAACTAGCAAACAAATCAATTTGGCTAGCTTTTGATGGCTGCGCATAAAATTTAAATAATTTCCAACTGTCTCATTTCATTGTTGCAGACACCGGACTCGGACTCGGGACTCAGGACTCAGTCTCGGCTCTGGGCCTTTGTTTCGCCCGCCATTTGCATAGACACCCAAAAAACCAAGTGGCAACAACATAATAACTTTATTCTAAACCCATGACCTTTGCCAGCTTGCCAGTTGAGAGTTGAAAGTTGCGAGTTGACCGTTCGCCAACGAACCAAACGAACTCTGCCAAGCTCGCGGAAGTTCACTTCAAAAAAGACGTCACAGTTCGTGGACCCACAAACGAGTTACTCATTTACTCAACTGCTCATCTTCTTCTTTTTGTATACCCTGCACTCATTAAAAGTTTTTGATAGTCAAATAATATATAAAATAAAGCATTTTTGTTATTAAATATTTGGCAATATTTTATATGGACTTGTCCATTATTATTGTGATTTAAAAAGAACGTATAAATATAAATAAATATACTATAATTTTTTTTTTTAATATGCAGAATATTATGCTTTTTTATATACTTCATATGTTTCACTTTAGTTTATTCAACTATAATTGAACTATAATTTAAAGAAAATAGTTTAATATCTAATATATGAATGCTATTAATAGTTCTGCCACAGGGTATCTGCAAGTAATGTATACTCAAACTGCATCCTTTTTGATTTTGTTTTTGCTTGCAAATGTGCTGCGGGCTTTTGTTTTATGATTTGTGCATGTACTCAGCTTTATGGCAGGACTTTGTTTTATGTGCAGCACATAAATTTGATACAGCATAGAAGTAAGCATGATATATATATACATATGTATATATATATGAATATAAATATATATATATATATTTTACGTATGCATAAACCTTTTTAATGTTTAAATTTACCAGTTTGATGGGTATTCATTTCATGTCTTTGGCTGCACATTTCGCTGGGCGCGCTTTGCTCATTGAACTGAACTTAACTGAAGAGTGATGCATTTTGTTGGGAATTTCATCAAAATGGCCAAATTAGCATTACGAATAGTTAACGGGAAATAAACAGAACATAACGGCACATTGGCATTTCCCACGCGAACAAAAAAAAATAACAGGCAACAGCAACAACAACAACGAGTTGGCCAAGTTGCGTGCCCGTGTCAAAAGCTTGGCAGGCGGCCAGCAAAGGCAAAGGACGTGAGTGGGGGAAGAGACTAAAGACGGCACGCCCTGGCTGACAAAATGCGCAACAGTTTAAAGTAGGCGTCAACCAGCAGGGCGCGACTCGTGTCACAGCCAAAAGGAAATACCCAGCACAAGTAAAAAAAGAAAGAAAAACATGAGCAAACATTGGACTTGGGGTAAGTTGTGTTCGGCCCGCTTGGCCAACTGTTGCTGGGCCTGATAGCTTGCTTAGCATATAAGGTCGAGACTCTGCACTTAATCGTGCGGAAGCAATCGTTGCCCATTAAATGGGCAATTTACACAAATGACGTCATTATAACGGAGCCCGCTGAAGGCGAATGCCCCGAAACCGAACAAGGAGCAACAGACGCCAAAGCTGTTCACATAAATCAATGCTCTAAACTTGGCCGAAAACCGCACGCGACCCCAACGAAAAAACAACAAGAAAATTAGAAAGAAGTAAAATGAAAGAGAGTCAACGACTCCAAAATACACTGTTAAAGTTTCAATGTGCAAACAAACGTGAGATGCGAATATGCTAGTTTTTCACACTTTGTGGACAGTGTATAAAAATGTGAAATAAAAAAAAAGGAAAGCGAAAGGAATGCGAAAATGTGTAAAGTGCGGGCCGAACAGAAACTCGAGTAAGCAGCGAATTTATCACTTGAGCAGCTTAATGGCACTTGGGCAAACAACAACAACAACAACAACAACGATAACAACAACAACAACGGGGCGAACACACAAAAGCGCATTACAAAGCGTTTAGCAGTCTTTTCCTTTGTCCCCTTTTCCCTTTTTCCCTTTTCTATTCATGCTGGCGTTTTCTTTTGTTTCGTCCTGTCAGTTTACTGCGGTATGTAAAAGCGAAATGGCCATAGGTGAAGTGGCCGCCGCGGGAGCTTAAGTGATTGTTTATGAGCCGGGGCCAAAATGAAGTCATAAGTGAATCAACTGCGCTGCTCATCAAACACAAAGAACGAATCCTCATTTGAACAAAGCTTTAGGCCTAATGCACTCATAAGTAGATTAGCGGCCAAATGATCAACTTATTTGAATCAGCTGCGTAGCAAATTTTAGTCCCACGCTTAGTGTATATATAAATTTAGTTATAATGGATTTAATCCCTTGTAATTTGTGCTTTGATATTCGACTTGTAACTGGACTATAAAAAGGACTTTAAAACTCTTTTAACGATAACATCCTTTTAGTTCTTTTGAAACAATTCAGTTTACAGCACTACTTCAAGAGGCTAACTAAAGTGTTATTTATTTCCATCTTTTCCTTTGCTCAAGTTAAAGATATTTCTACACATTTCCACATTTTGTACACAGGCTTAAATTAAGTTAAAGCACTTAAAAACCATATGCAGCAGTTCATTAAAGCTATTTTAATCTTAACATTTTGGCATTAAGACTTCTTCTTGTGTGTGTTGTTTATTCGAGTAAAATTTATGCTAATTCAAATGCGCACATATTTCAAATTTCTGGCATTATTATTATATTTTTCTTTTTGCAGCAACTTGCGGATTCACAGGCCAAAAAGCAATTTGCAATTTGCATGTGCAAAATTTGTCGTTGACTTTGTTGTTGTTGTTTATCTACTCATGAAATTGTTTGTCATTTATGTGCAAAGCGACAACTGAAATTTTGTGTGTATGTGTGTGTGTGTGTTTTGTGTGTGGATTAGAATTATGTGCCAAATTAGCTTATTTGACATTTCAATAAGCAAATAATTGTACAAATATGTAGAATGCGTGTAAGGTTTTGTGTATGTGTACACGCCTGACTGCTGCGACATGTATTTGGGTGCAGCTTTAAGGCGACTGTGTTTGTGTGTGAGTGTGTGTGTGTGTGAGTGTGTCCTTGAGTGCCCAAAATGGCGAGCTGTCAGCGCTAAAACAAAAACCCGACTCTTAAAGTGCCACACTCACTCCCTTTCCCTTTCTCTTTTTCTCTGGTATTTATTTATCTGCTCTTGTCAGTTAATTTCCGTTCAAGTAGCCATTAAAACAATCATTGCGGCGCTTAGACGCCCACACACACAGACACACACACACACATGAAGTCGCCATCTTATTTATGTGACAAGCTTCGTTTTTATGTGCCGCCATTAACAGCTTCAGCTTGTTGTCACAGCAGCCATTTAATAATAATAAAATGACTGAATCCAAGTAAAATAACTCAATTATATGACCCCACCAGGCATTGGCTGCGTGGTCGCGGTTTTGTTCGTCCTGGCATGACCACGTCGCACATGTCCTTTCGACACCGCCCCGCCCACTACTCAGCTAATTTGTGCCTTCAATAGAATTCAATTTGCCGCTTTTCCTTTCTATTTTCGTCGGCTCTCTGTTTGTTCTGCATTTAATCATTGCTGATTTGGCCTTAAAGCTAAAGTCGTTCAACATTCGGCAGCATTTGCTTAAGCATTAATATCAATTTTATTTATATACACTGAGAGAAAAGAACAAGAGAATAAATTAATTATATTTAATATCTTTACGCTCAGTTAAAGCATGTAAAATCTTGGCTGAATTGAAATGTTCATTTCTCATTTAAAATTCATATTCTTAAATTTTAAACAGGGGTTTTCTTCAAGTGCATATATATTTAGTTATTAGTTGTGTTTTTGGCATACAACATGTGGCACGTGTCGTCAGTTGCGTTAACACTGTTGACTTGCAAAAGTTTGGTTAAGTTTGTAAACTTTTAATTCCACGCAAAGTCAATTTATCAGCGAACTCGACACTTGACACAACGTGACAGCCAGTTAAGAAATGGCTTAAACTGTAACTGAAACAACTGGCTAACTAACTAACTGAACAACTAACTCACAAGGGTGCCTTAAAACTTCAGCAGTGTCTCTGTCATTAACACCTTAGTATATTATTCATTATAGATATTTAAAAGATTGTTGTGTTGACTTTAAGATTATTTTCTGCTTTTCTTAAAAGGGGCTTTTAATTAATGACTTTATATTCTTTATTTTTTGTTGAATTATAATGCTTTTATTATATATTATACACATATATTTTTTTATGTTAATAATAAAATATAATAACTTTTTAAGTAAAGCATTTTAAATAAATTTACAAATTATTTTTATTTTTATATTTTTATTTCTCCTCGAAAGGTTTGTTCTTTGTATTCAAATATTTACGTTTTTTTTACTTTAGTTAAATTTCTGTTTAACATGTTGAAGGAATATATAGCATTTAATAATGACTTAGTCATTTTAGTAATAGTTTTAAATTAATATATTTCTTTTGTTTTTTATTTAAATTGTCTTATATTAAAATTGTGTATGTTGTTTTATTTATAATTTTATGTATTTTTTTTTCCTTTTTCTTTCAACCAAAAATTTCATTATTTAATGTTACAAAAAAAAAAGGATACTTGTATTCTGTAAACTTATTTCAATTGTCTAGTTCAATTTTTAATATTTTTAAAAACCACAATATTTGTAATAAAAACATCAATTTCAGAATGAACACCTTCTGAATACCTGTCACAACCGTAAAGCACACACAGCAACACACACACACACTCAGAGACACAAATACACAGCCAAAAATTGGACAACTATCGCGCGACCCGCTTCGAAGTTAACTCGAAACGTTTAAGATGCGCGCTGGTTGGCTGTTTGGGTGCCAAAGGACGAGGTTCAGGATTTGGCAATTGCTTTCGTACGCGTCGGCACAGGAATAACGACTGAGGCGAGACGAACTTGGCCCACGGTGTTGGCCACGACGAGGCCAGAACTCACCACAGGCCTCGGTCCTGTGGTGGGCTAAATAAAACAGCTGCTTGGCGAATTGGCGCCAAAACGCCGGCACAAGCTATTTGTTTATATTTCCCACTCAAAGAGAAAGTGACGGTGAATGAGAGAGAGTGCTAAAGAGAGACGCCTCGAAAGCTCATCAGCTAAGAGCGACAGTTAACAGCGTAAGAGCGAACGCCGCTGTTAACCGAAAGCTTCGCAAATGGCTTTAATTGTTGTTGCCAACCGAAATTCGAAAAGGATGCAAAACTTTTATTGGTAGCTGCAGCTGCAGTTGACAGCAAGATACAAATTAGGGGAAAAGAAATGTTTAAGTTATGAAAAAGGAAGAGTTTTGTCAAACATTTCAATTATTAAGTATACGCCGCATAATACCAGATGGCATTGTCAAAACTTGTCGTTTAATAAATTATTGTAAATCTTAGCATTTAATAATAAATAAAACGGGTATTTTGCTTAAGTTATAATTTATATATCATATAATTCAAATTGATTGTTAAATTGTTTCGAAGCTTATTTGATATAACCAATAATTGATACAATAAATAGTTTACTATGCCCATAAATCAAACAAAATTGCTTTAAAATACTGACCTACTAGTTTTTGGTTTCGTATTTTAAAGCATTTGTGCATGGACACACAGAAAATTGAAGCCCTTAGGTTTTATTGTCTCTGAATTCAATGAGGCAAAGGACAGAGGGAAGGAAGGAGTTGTGGCTAAGCTGAAAACTATAATTTGTCGGTTCCAGGCGAACACCTTTGGCTAGCTGCACAACTTTTATTTTGTGTGTGTGTTGTGTGGCTGTGAAGGGCACAGATTATAAAAAGATAGCCTTAATCAATAAGGCTTCAATTTGTGGAGGAGCCTGCTTACCTGTTGGCGACTTTATAAATGTGTGTGTATTAGCCAAGATAGATAGAGAAAGTGAGAGAGTATATTGCCAAACAGTTTAACCTTTGGCACGGCTTGACAATGCCATCAATCATTTGGGCTGGCAGCCATCATTTCATTTTGTAGGCAATCTCGCAGGCGCTTATCCTTTAACCTGAACCCAACCGCAAACTACGAACTCATTCAATTACCCAGCCGGCAGACTTTTTGGATATCGGATTCGTTGTGTTTGCCTTTTGTTTGTATTCAGATAAGACCCCATCTAAGTTATGCCAAAACGCACTCGAGCATCTCTCAAGACCAAAATCATGAAATATTTATGCGGATGTGTGAGTGTGTGTGTGTGTGAACATAAGCCCCAAAAACCCGACTGATTAAAATGCGGCAGTGCTGACAGCAGCCCCCAACAACGAAGCTCATTTCGCTCTCGCTTTCAAACAGGCCACGCCTCAGCTCAGCTCATTTGTTAAACGGCCTGTGGGCGGTATCATCATATCATTTCGAACCAAGCCCGATAATCAATCATAATGAAAGGTGAGAATGGCATACGTGTGTTCGAGTGTGTGCTTGTGTTAATTTTATAAACTATTTTGCAATAATTTCATTTGAGTTAAACAAACTTTGCCAACTAATTAACATAGACACACCCACACACACACACACATGTCCCAGGGTTTACTCTAAAATTATGCGTAGGTTAATTGACTTGGCCATTAGTCAAAAAGGTAACCTTAAAGTTGGTCAAAAATGGAGAGTGCCTTTCGTCCAGCTGCTCTTCGCCTTTAGGGGTCATAAATGAAAGCCGGCGGAAAGTTGCCACCGATTGCTTCTAAGGGAAATCAACTTGAAAACTTTTCCGCTGCTTCTGGCACATATTTTATTGCCCTGTTTCCACGAATAGTTTGAGCTCGATTCAATCGATACTAACCAAGTTGCCATCCAAAACTTGTTGATAACGGTTTCAAATACGTCGAGTCTACTGGGAATATGTGAGAATAGTATCTATGTATCAAATTTAATGGATGAGAAATTTAAGTTTTGAATATGCAAATCAATTTTAATGGAATCACTCTCTAAACTCTGAAAGAAAACATTCTTTAAAGCAAAGGAAAATAATAATATCAAGTAGGCTCTAGTCTTAAGGTCTATTTTTATTCTATATTCATATTCGTCAGCGCACATTTTCTATAGTATAGTTTTACTGAAATTACCAAATTTGTTCTCTCCAAAATTCTCTTTCTCCACAAAAACCATTTAAGATGCAGCGAATAATCACGTTTGTTGTTGGCGGCCTTTGCGGCTTTCTTTTGGCAAAACACACCAGATAAACTTTAAGAGCCAACTTGTAAGCTTGTTGTCAAGCAAGAATGGATCCGGCAGAGAGAGAAATTTGTATCCAACTTTGGTTATCCATATAAAATGTACGTTATATCTTTTCAAACGGTAAACCTCTTTGTATACCACGAAGAGAGGGTGTAATAGTATAAGGGACAGATAAAGGCATCTGTAGTCCAATAAGCTATATAAGTGTAAGGCAATCCGTTTGTCTGTTTGAAAACCTATATCTAAAAGTTATTTATATTAGGTTTTTTTCATTTTTTATAAATTTATTTTATCAGCATTTAGCAGCTCAGCAAAGTGTGCTTATGTCTAAAAAGTCAAAACACAACTTCGAATAATTCATTTTACTTTCTACACAATTGTGTGAGGACATCTATCAAATTTTCTGTTTCTAAAAATTCTTAAACTATTCAAAAATAATTCAGAATCATGCATGTGGTCGTCACATTAATCGTTGGAGGGATTTGCGGCTATCTTTACGCACAGCATCGAAAGTCGCATTAATTTAAATACTGCTTGTACAATATTTAAATATATGAGCATAGAGTAAGCGTATGTTTAACTTAGAGACAACTTTGGATACAGAAAGTTAACTTTGCTATTTCATTTCAACAGCTTTTCAGTTCGTTTACAAAATTAATCTTTTTTTTTGCACTTTTTCACAATTCAGCATGAAGTTCGTTAAACCAACTTTTTAAAATTCATTGCGTAAGTAAAACAAATCCATAAAGAAAATATATTTAAGTAAATCAAATTTCTTTTGACAGTCACCAAATGCAAGCAACTGGCGCCATTATATATATAAATTTCCATCCATTTATTTATATATATACAAATTCCACCAAATGTCGCATGTAATCAGTTTTACTGTTGGCATTTTCGTTGCGCTGGTTCTTTGTCGACGATGCAGCCCTTGAGCAATAATTGTTGATGTATTCAAACAGAATCGAACTATATTATAGAGAATAATCTGCTGATATATGCAATAAAAAATTTTTAAGTCAATTCTAGAACTATTTTCTGTGGTAGCCTTGAAAGCTTTGCAAGCTAAGGTCCAATCATATCACATTGATATGGTAACTTTTGATGTACCCTTTACATTCCCATTAAAAAAAAATCCTTGACAAGGTTCGAACCAGGAAGCTGCGCATCCCCGCATAAGCTCTTTTTTCACACCGTAAAAGATTTGTACAAAGCTTGTCTGAAGTTCCACACTTCCCCAGACCTCAACTTTTTACCCGACTCATTTTTTTTTTATGATTTTAAGAAAAATACTGGGAATCAATTTACTTTACAATTTTTATTTAGATTTTCTATTTCTACCAAAACTAATTGATTTGCATTCGCGTAAGGTACAGTGAAGTCAGCCTATAAGGTTTTGCAGGCATGTCCCCTAAATTGTTGCGAGTCAAATGCATTACTTGAATTTTGATTTGTTTTCTTGACGTGGGCTTCCATTTTGCCTTAAAAATCTTTATGGGGGACCGCAACGTTTACACAACATCAAACCGGTTATCAGACCGAGACCAAATGATATAACGTGACTCATGACTGTACTCTCAGATCAAATCGGGTTAACGCCTTCTGTATGGGGAAAGGTATGATAATATTTATATTTAAATATTTTATTTGAGAACTTACTGCACAAAAAAATGTGTGCGTGACTGCGAAGTTGTCTCCTTTTGAATATATATGTATATATAAAATACAAAAGGTAGTTCCTTCAGATATAAATATAAAGCATAGTCTACTTGTACAGAATAAATGTGTTCTGTACTTTAAGCTCTTTGCTTTTATCTAATCACCGAATTTACCCTAAGAATGTATTCCAACTAAATACCCAAGAAAGCAACCCAGCACTAAGGTTATCAACCAATCTAATTCCATTTTACACAACTTGGAAAGAGCCGAAAAACTTAAATTTTATAATAATTTTTATGAAAAAGAATTTAAGAAAAATGTAGTTTTGTTAGATCAATACAAACTTTTGAACTGAAGTAATGCTTAGGGGCCTGCTTGCCATTTGGCATTTGAATCGATTTAAAAATCGCAGAAGAGATGATCTAATTCAAGGAAGGGAAGGGAGGTTTTTTTTAAAATATAAATACAACTTTTAAGTATGACTCATTGATCGTTTGATTATTAATCTTTTTGCAGTAAACCGCGAATTTAGAACTTTAGCATAAACTTTATTATACGCTTGGCTTGAAAAGACAAGAAACGTAAAACGTATGTTAATAATACGAGTTAAAATTAACTATAATGAAATAAAGAATAGTTTTTATCTGTGGTTTTTATCTGTGTGCAAACATAAAAAACATATGCTCCTCCACCTCTTTGCCCAATCAAGTGAATAAGTTTGAATGAGTTGGAAGTTTTAGCCAACTGGGATCCCAGTTTTGAAGCTCTTGAACAAACGATTTGAGTCTGCTTCAGTCGGCTAACAAACTTTCAGGCAGTCATACACACAAACTTTCGGAATATTCTTCAAAATTTTCCGAGAAGCATACATATTTTTTTCCTATGAAAATTCTTTTTTTAATTCAAAACCAGATTCCTAATGTGTAACAACGAGTGCGGATCGGGATCGGGATCGGGATCAGGATCGGGATCTGGTTCCGGCTCTGGATCCTCATGCTGTCCAAATCCATCGTGCAAACCTCCGCCTTCGCCGCGCCCAACATGCCGTCCACCACCGTCGCTTATGAAGAGGCTTAACTGTACCGCATGCAATAGACTGTTCTTCTTCATAGTGGGTGCGGGCATTGGATTGTGGTATGAAAACATAAAGGAAGAAGCCAAAAAGGCTAAAGAGGAGGCCAACAAGGATCCTAAACAGAAAGAAAAAGAACGTAAAGAGAAAGAAAAGAAAGAGAAGCAGGAAAAAGAGCAAAAAGAAAAAGAGAGGAAGGCTCAGGAGAAGAAGGATAGTGAACAAAAGGCTAAGGACAAAAAAGAACAAGAGAAGAAATCCAAGGAAGAAAAGAAATAGGAAGAACCTAAGAAATAAAACCCTCTCGTAAAAAATGATAGAATACTGCTGAGTTAAATATGTATTCAAAATCTCAAACCAGAAATCATTGTACCCTGTATTTATCAAAATTTAAGTTATAATTGAAGAAGTTAGAAATTAAAAAAAAAATTAACCGCACATAATATTAATGTGTTTTCATATATTTTATTAGAAAAAAGTGGAATTAATACAATTTTTATAATTGTAGTCGTGTGCTTTTCTTTCTGCCCGATCTGGGAATGTCCGATGACCAAAAAGGATCACTTTTTCTTCTTGTCATTCTTCTCGGAACCTTTGAGCTCCTCAGCAATCTGATCCTTCTTCCGGACGTAGAGTACGCCCAGTCCCACGCCGCCCATGAAGAACAGAACACGATTACACGGCCCACAATTGAGACGCGAGATTAGCGACGGCTGCGCCCTGCAACTAACTCTACGCATCTCCTTTGTACGTTATAAAAATTGTAAAAAAAAAACTGTATAATTTTGCTCGACTGTCAGAATTGTTCTGAAGTTGGGACATTAATTTCTACAAGTATATCAATTTCTACGTGTTGAAGTTGCATGCTTTGCATATGTGATCGAAAGGAAAACAAAATTATTATGACTTTCTTTTAGTTTATATTTTAAATTATTACAATATGCTGGAAATCCTAAAGGAGCATTCTTTTCTCTTTTCTGTCATCGATAGGTTTATAAAGTACGGTCGTTCGCCTGTTCCAAAAACAAACCAACATCAACTGATTAGAGTTTGAATTATGCCCAATTTGTTTGCGATTTGCATACCTAGAAAGCTGTACTCTTGCCGGAAATTTATATGGCATCTTGATCCTGGTTATGGGGGCTACTTCTTTTTGTCCTTGCCGCCCTCCTCATCAGGGAACGTCTTGCCATACCAAAGTCCGACCAGAATGCCAGCAAACGTGGCCGAAATGCGTTCACACCACATATGCATCTTGGGTTTATTGTCTATTGAACAATTTTACAGGATAATTTTGTAGAAATGTCTGCCAAAAGTTTCGATACGTTTAAAAGTGTAGTGTTAACTGAATAAACTGTATGCTCAGTCTAACAAGTGCCCAAATATTTGGGGATACGAAATTCGGGGCCTACTCAGCACTTAAAATATTCATTTAACGAAACTTAACTTTCAGCTTTATCTGCACATTGGTAATTTATTAACAGCCAAAGCCAATTGACGCAAAACTTCGTTTAAGCCTTAAATCCCTAAATTGCGGTCGCTCCCCAAAAAAATAAAAAAAAAGGACCTCAACTCACTTAAAGTATAAACAAACTGATGCCATCAGGCACATTTCTGGTTTCTTTTTTGGCCCTCTTTGTTTTCTGTGGGTCACATTATAATTTCATTTGACAATTGTGGCACGTCAAAATGTCACAAGTTGCGTCTGTTTGTGCCACATACTTACACACAGGAGCCAACTGCTCTGAGCAATGTATTACAAAGGTTTCATTTGACGGGGCCAAAATAAGTTGGGCAAAAGTAAAAAAAGCAAAAACAAACAAATAAACAGAAGGAAAAGTTGCATATGTTTTTATTTGCCGAATACCGAAGATTTAATACTCTTTGCTGGAATATAAAATATTTCTGTTATATTTGTGATCTTAGCCTAAGACAAATGTTAGATAAATATATTTTTAAATTCTGCAGGAGTTTTTAAAAATCACCAGTATATATTTATTAAATTAAATTTAATTTAAGCTTTATTTAAACGTATATATTAATTTTTTATATATAAGTTTTTTTATTCTAAAGGGCATTTAAGTTGCGGCAACACTCTGTTTTTGTTTTTCACTTATGTTTCGTAACAAATCACGTTGTGATTGCACATCACAAGTTAACAGATTTCCTTTTTTACGTACATACGTCACACAGTGGCATAATACGTAATGACGCAAGAGCACAAATGCTGCACTGTGTGGCAGGCACTGTGTGCGACTTGCCCCAAGCACAGGTAAGTCAAGACAAATACACAGGTCGCAGCAAGAGGCAAAAAAAAAAAACCAAGTTGTTCAATTGCACACACATGTAACTGAGCTGGTTGTGCGAGTGTTTGACTATTGTTGTCCTTTAACAATGTACTCATAACACACACACACACACACATATATATATATATATATATATATATGTATACTGTCTATGTGTGGAAGTGAAGGCGCAGAAC
The DNA here is from genome assembly GCA_004143845.1 of Drosophila lacertosa. Classification (NCBI taxonomy): domain Eukaryota; kingdom Metazoa; phylum Arthropoda; class Insecta; order Diptera; family Drosophilidae; genus Drosophila; species Drosophila lacertosa. The sequence goes on along the minus strand of SCDZ01000246.1, from coordinate 38,851 downwards.
TCAATGTTAACTCACCTTGGTATCTGGAGCGCAATCTCGTCCAGACTGTCGGATGGACTCATTGGGGTGCGCTCGAAGAGGCGCGAGGGCGCCAACGTCAGGTGGCCAGTGGAATCGCTGACACATTTGAAGACCTTGGCGCCGCGCCGCTGGCGCTGCTGCTGCCGCTGCTGTTCGGCGCGTTTCTTGCGTTTGTTCTCCTCGGCGCGCTGGAGATTATGCAAGCGAAAGAAGAACATTGACATTCTGCGGCGGGGCGAGGTGTTAACGAGAACGAGGGGTGGAGGGGGGGAGAGATACAAAGATACAGGGTGTGGGAATGTTGTGCAACGAGAGCAGGCGAAGCAAGTTGGTTTTTGTTTTTGTTTTTGTTATTTTTTTGGATTTTGTTTTTTTCAGCCGCAATCAGAAAATTTTCAATATGTAGTTTGCAGCGCGCGCGTTTTTGTTGTTGTTGATAGTTGTTGTTTTTTTTTTTGGTTTGTTGTCGTTGCGAATAATTTAGCATTCCAGTCAATAGAACAAAGCATTTTTATTTATTGTTGTTGCATTGCATTGCATTTGTTGTTGTTGTTGTTGTTGTTGCAATCGGTATGTGAAGCGGCATGAATTATGCAACGGATTTGAGAACGTAAAGCATTTTGATTTAAGCACTATGCAATTTGTGTATAGCTGTGTGTGTGTGTGTGTGTGTGTTTGTGTGTTGCATTTTTGGGAGCTGCTGTCATAGAAAGTCATTAGGCTACATACAAATTTACAAAGTGCGCATGCAGAAAGCTAAAATCCGACCATAAATATAAATCGAACAACTGGAAATGCTGTAGAGTTAAGTGCTGCACTCGTTTGTACCCTGTATTATATTAAATGAGTGTTTGAGTTCAGCTAGACTTTATGTAGCTGCCTTAGTCACTAGTTTTTGATATACTAAAATTGAATTTAGGATTTTATTTGTTTTGTGTACATATTAAATACATATATACATATATAAAGTATTTCTTTATTGATTATTTATAATTTTAAAACTTTTACAAATTTGTATACACCCCTTTCTAATTATGTTTTCGGACACAGGGTATTGAAAACCAAACCAAAATGACATGTGCCCCCGGGGCACACATCGAGTTGCAGCAGCGCAGCAAAATCAACTTCCGGCAGCATCAATCAAATTTAAGCCCCACACAACAAGAGAAAGAGAAAGCTAGACCAAATAAAGAAGGGAGAAAGAAAGTGGAGCAAATAGAGAAAGGACGAAATACAGCAAAATAGATATAAGGCAAAGCTGGACAGTTGCTCTCAAGTTGTGTGCACAGACCGGAAATTGAAATATGAAAAGCATTTCGAGAGCACTTTTTGGCATCTTTAAAACGATATATATCCATAAAAAAAAAAAAAGAGAGAGAAAGAAAAGAAAATCAAATCGGAAATGAGCGGAAATTCTTGGCCAATGCCAAGTTGCAATTCCTGTTTGTCATTTAAAACTCACACACACCCACACACACACACTTGATTGTTCACTTAGCCAGAGAGCAGCTGGCAGGAAAATCAATTGGGTAAAAAGCTAAAAATAAGCGAAGAAAAATGGAAAATGTTTTTGGGCATTGATTGATCAGGCCGCAATCGGGCGTTAAATACATATTAAATGGCGCCTCTCATCAGCAGCAATGGGCTTCCGTTCAATTAGACAACAGTTATTGTGCCCTAATGACAAGGCTCTCGGCACTTAATGAGGCCGAAGGGAGAGCTGTGTGTCAAAAAATAAATTAATCGAAATTTACATAAATTTAGTTAAGACATTGTCGCGGCGTCAACGTCGTCTGCACCAATACCAATCGAAATACAATGCGGCCCCAAAACTTAATTACCAATCGGGTCTCCAGACGGGACAGAAGAAGAAGAAGAAGATGAAGAGCAGTGTGAGAATAATGTCAAAACAGCAATTTGAAACGGGAGCAGAGCGAAATAAACTGCAAATTAGGTGCCCTGTAAAAAGCTGGTGCCAATAGAAAAGCGACAAATATTTAAAAACATTATTATAAAAACAAATCCCAAAAATCAAATAGATATATAAATATATATACTCTTTAAAAGGTCAAAGGTTAGCTTTAATCTGATTTAAATAAAGCAGCATCAGCTTAAGAGGAAAAAATAAAGCTGCAAACTCACAGGCAAGCTGAGCAACCCCCGAAACCTGCCTACAGGGTATTTGCAACCAAAACATTTTGCATCATCATTAGCCCGCTGAGCGTTTCAGACACTCTGCACACACACTTTGTTAATTAGGCAAACTGTAACGGTCTTTAATAGCTTTATAATTTCCCAGAGAGTTTTCCACTGCGCACGTTTTGGGGCCAGTGCTAAAAACGATTCGAGTGCGCAAAATGATTGTAAAATAAGCCCTAATAGATATCTAAGTGAAGCAACTTTAAATGATGAAAATTTCTTTTTGCTTAAGCAAAATTTGTTATTGAATTGAATGAGAAAATCGCGGAAATTTGATTTTATTTTTAGCAGAAACTCTTGGGAAATAATTTAAGTCGAATAAGACATGAATATAATTTGATTCAGTTTCTGGAAAGGTTATTAGCGAATATATATATGTACGTATATTTAGTTGACTGCGATTTCACGCTTTTGGCCTTAACAATAAAACTTATACAATTTTACAAGGTTGTTAGTGTGCGTGAGAACGCTCATAAGATGAGATCAAACTGGATTTTAGTTGCTTTTTTTGCCTTTGCCATGCCGCACGTTGCCAATTCGAAGAAGCAAACTGGTAAGTCAAACATTTACCTAATAATAAATTAAAAAATGCATTATATTAACCTCTCCTTTCCCCTTTAATACCCTTTAATTTCGTCTCATCAGATATATGCCATTTACCCGCCATCCTCTATCCACGCGCGGTCTGCGAGCCTTTGTATGAGGTTTGGGTGCTACGTGATGGCGGATGTAAACGGGGATATATGTGCAGCAGGGGCTACACGAAACACGACTGCGTTCGCTATTGTTACTTCAGGCAACCAACAAAAAATCCAAAAGGAAGTGCGATAACTGTGGACATGGTAAAATATATCGCTACGACAAGGCCGCCAGATCACAATTTGGGGCACACCAGAAGAACCAGAAGACCGCGAGAAGAGCCGCATAGAACTGGCTAAGAAGATGACTCGAAATGGCCAAAAAAAAAAAATGTTATTGATACATTAATGATAACTTCAATTTGGTATAGTTCTATATTCTTCTTCTCCATACAAGCCCTAACTAATTTCTATTCTTTAATGCAGTTTTTAACTGTTACAATTACAATTTCATGCTTTTTGCAACAGCTTCTATTATTTTGAGTCAATAATATATATTAGTTTTAGTTGCCAAACACAGTTCGTATAATAAGTGCTGATAAGCACCCTTCAATGCAAAACTAAACAGAAACAATTTGATTTCCACAACAACTTTCAACCACAACGTCAACCACATCGCTTAAAACGTTAAATAGCTAACAGCTAACTAACTACAACAAATAATAATAATAAAATACGAGTAAAATTTGCAAGAGCAAAACAAATTGGCAATTAATTGCTTTTAATGGCAATAAATATACAATGGGCGCAAATTTTATTTTTTGTGGCATAAATTGTGAAGTAAAGTAATTTAGTCTTTAATCAAATTGTGAATGTCGCCAAAAGATGAAAGAGAGAACTCTATAGCTTCTATCTCACTCTCTTTTAATTAGCCGTTCTCCACGATTCTCACAAAACGAACGCTTTTAAGCAACTTACTTGCTGTCATGAGAATCGCAAAGAAAGGCGATCTGCATTCTAAATTCATTCAAAATTATTATCTATTATCACAAGCCACTAATTTGAATGCCTATAAAATACAATATAATTATTCCACTAAAAACAAATTACTAGAAGAATCATATACAATAGTTTAACTGAGGTGGCATTCTTTAAAACAGTTACAATTCATTTCCAATAAAATCCTCTATGTGACCATTGTACAAAGCACAAAATTAGCTAAGCAGTTAAGGAAACCTAAATGCAGCTTATCAGCCGCACGCAGCACACAGTTTGCTGTGGGGTCTCTTAGTTCTATCAGGGAGTTGCGTATTCGCAGTCTTAAATGATTTCACGCCCATTGCAAAATCGTAAAAAAAAAGACAGAGGAAACAAACAATGGCAACATTTTCAGCATTCCAAAACGAACGAAACGAACAATGGCCGAAAAGAAAAGGAGCAAAAAAAGAAGCAGAAAAAATGAGCCCAATAATCATTAGGGTACAAAAACTTGGTCAAAAGCACAGAATTGTGACGCGCTGGCTTTTGTCTTGTACATGGGTTGAGTGCGTTCAAGCACACACACATACACATACACAAGGGTTGGGGGCGTGGCAGGGGGCGTTGCGAGTGCGAATATAAAGCAAAATGCCGAAATAAACACTTGTGCGAGCTCCAACTGTGCCTCCCGCCGCTGTTAGCTGGCCACAAAAGGGCATATTTTCCAGCTCAACAGAGGCGTTTAGGCCACGTTCGATGCCTGCCACTGGCCACAGGTCATTTCATTGTCCTCGTGATGAGCCATGCCGTAAAAATTGCGCCCTTGTCGCCCTCCAGCCGAAAAAAAACACAAACATGAAGATGCGCAATAAAAATGTAGACAATTTTTACGACACAGCACAACATGAAAATGGCCACTTTATTTCTTCATTAAAAACCCGTATTGATTGCGCCCCCAAACCATTCCCCCTACACACAGACACTTAAGCTACAAACTATAGGCTGTCCCCTTCCACAACAGACAAGACTTTGATTTACTTGGCGCACACACGCATAGTTTACACACGCACACAAACACACTAGTGTTAAATAAATAAAAGACAATAATAAATATCAATCAATCCGCTCAGTTGCAACATTTTCATTTTATTGAAGCTGCCAAAAAAATAGTTGTGAACTGAAGTGTGAAAAGTCTGCCATTTTTTATAAACCCCATAAATTTTGGTGGATTTATGTTACCGACAAAAGCAGCTGTTATAAGTCTATTTTTTTATTCTTTATATGCTATTCATTATTATTCAGAGTGGAGTTAATTTCACAGAAAATCCCCTTTGGCAAAAAGTTTTACAGCGAACTGTTTTTATAGGTAATCATTTATATTATTGTTTGCATTAATAGAAAACACAAAATATATTCAACATATTTTATTTTATCTTTCTACAGCGTATCTACTCGCCCAGCATTCCCATTTGTCTTATTTCTTTGCTTTATGTGCATTTTTATTTGATTACAACTGAAAATTGAAAAGTTTATTTTGCACGCTCAGTGAATTGTTTTTATTGTTGTTGCTGTTGTTGTTGTTGCTGCTGAGTTTTTCTATGGTTTCCACAATTTCGTCTTTGTATTGTTTTGCGGCTTTTGATCTGTTTGAATTTCAATATGTCTGAGTTTGACATTTCATGCCGTGTTGAATTGCGGAGAATTATATAATAAAATATATAATATTTAAAATATAATGCTATTGAATTGTTGCATTAAAGTACAATTATATTTGGCAACTAAATTTATTTCAATTTAAGCCATACTCAATGGAGGTTCTGAATAGTATTGAAATATCTTTTTAAACTATAAATTTTTATAATATGATTTATGTTTTACTTTACTCGGAAAAGCCATATAAAAATGAAATATAACTAAGCAGATTTAAAGCTTTAAGCAGAACTAAAATGCCAGTTTAGTTTAACATCATTTTTGTCACAATTCATATGATTTATTCAAGGCTAACAAATCTTTGCACTGTGTTGCAAGAAAGCAAGAAATTTGCGTTAGGTTTAAGCTGAACAACTAAATTGCAGACAATTTCTCTATATATGTATGTGAATATTTAAAATAGTTGCACAAATCAAAGTTTTCAACAGGCAAGTCATAAATATTTCATAACTTCTGAATACGTTAAAAATGTGTGTGGAGCTTAAGTCACGATAGCTTTAAATACAACCATGTGGAGTTTTGTAAACTGGCAAACTTTGGCATAGGAAAACTTGCCAGCTAATTAAGAGACAACACACATTTTGAGGCAACGCTTGGCTGGACCAAAACGACATAAATAAAGTAAGAAGAAAATATACTCAACTCGAGCAAAGAATGGGAATAAACACAAATATGAGTATAAGGAATATATATATAAGGAATAATATGCATTATATACTTATAAGAGGTAAGCGGCAACAATAAAGCAACTGTTGACTGAGCTCAGATGAGGTTAAGAAAGTTGACGAAAACGATGATGATGGGAATGATGATGATGTGGCTGTTGTCGAGAATGGCAGCCAAGTCACAACAACAGCAACAACAATAAAAACAAGAACAAGAATGACGACAACAATAGCTGTGGGTGTGTGTGTGTGTGTGTGTCAAAAGGATTGGCATTTTAATTTGATTTCGCATTGATAGAGCAAATGGTGACAGTTTACACTGTGCATGCGGGTTGCGCAACGCGTGCAAATAAATAAGGAAAAGAAAATGGAGAAAAAGTGCATTCGGTTGAATGTCAGGAAAACTTACTTGTGAGAACCAATCAACTAACTTGTAGTTGTGTGTTATATTTATAGGACTTGCACTATTGTTATTATTATTGTTGTTATTTATATTATTGATGTTGTTATTGTTATTGTTGTTGCTGCTCATGTTGCAAGGACAGTGATAGAAATAGATAGAGACAGACAGATAGATAGAGAGAGAGAGAGTGGGAGGAATGATCGCAGCACTGTTGGTTTGGCTTACAATTACACTATACAACACAACACGCAGAGGCAGGCAGAACACATAGAATATTTAAGACATATATTGATTATCTTTACAGCAGCTCCCAAAAAATTGTGTTTTTTTCCTGTTTTTTTTTTTATGTTTACCTGACGGCGTTTTAGTTAAAGTTAAATGCTTTTAAAATTCTTTTATAGCTTAAGTTGATTTACTTCCGTTTTAATATATATCTGTATATATATTTTTATGTTAAAGCACAGTCTAGAGTTACACTTTCAGTTGTTTTTGTGTTTTTTTCCTTTTCGTAATATTATTTAATATATATATATATTTACACTAATATTTGGTCAATTGACACCAAAAGTGGCTTAATTACTAGTTAAAGCTTTTACCAAACCGTGTACCATTTTTTGTGGTCATATGTACACTTAAATTTAATGCTACTATATATTAAGTTTTATGTATAATTTAACTACATAGAGCTTATGGCTTGTATTGGTATTTGTGTTTTGTTTGTTTAAATTATGCACAAGTCTCACATTAAAGTTGCACCAGCTTAGAAGATTTTATAAAATTGTATTTATTTAATTAAATATATTTGTATTTGTGTATATATGTATATATGTATATTTGTTGTTTTTAGGAGTTGGCTTTGTGTTTGGTCCGCAGTTGAGTTAAGCACACAGAATTCTACATTTATTTACATGTAATTATTATAATTTATTCATTTATTTCTACACAGCACATTTATGTATTTTTTAAATTTGGTCAGTTTGTTTAGGTTTAATTGAATATTTTTTTTCTCTGTTTGCTCCGGTTTTTAGTTGGTTTTCTTGCTTAAAGCTGTTATTAATTGGACTTTTGTTGTTGTTGGTTATAGAAATTCATTATTTGCTTTGTTGGTCCTGTAAATAAATCAAAAAGTCGTCTCATTTTCCATTTTCCAATCCGCATCCAACTCAACTGTGCCGCTCGACTGCATCCGACGACTGCGAAACCACTTTGAAATACTTTTCCAGTCAAATGAAATTATTGCCACATTTTGCAAAAACAACACAAAAAAAAACAAAAAAAAAAACATCAACAAGAATTGCAATAAAAAGACGCAGAAGGAGTGAAAAAAATGCCATAATGTCATAATGGCACAATACGAGTGCCAAAGAGTTCCCCAAAGTGCAAGAAAAGCATCTCTTTTCTATAAGGATACGAAGCCTTCGTCGAGCTGCGCATCAAATTGACGCCCGCTGCGTCTTCTGAATGCAATAAACGCCATTGCTCGACGCTCGGGTTCAAGTGCGTGCAGCCAGGCATTCAGCTAGCCAGGCAGCCATTTTGCCAGCTATCATGCAAAATGGCGTCCGCTTGCACTAACTCAATTCAATTCAGTGTGTTGCGTTCGAGTCGTAAAAATAATTTAATTAGACTTTTTGGCAGTAAGCAAAATCGCCAAGGGCCTTATAATGTGTTTAACAAATGCATGAAACGAGCAGGGTTTGTGTGTCTATAATCGTATTTTATGCTCTATGATGTAATCAATCGATGACTTAGGAAAAGTTGTAGATAAGCTTTAGGCAGCTTTATCAGCTCTTAAAGTACATATAGATGAGGTGTAAGAAATACATGTGAAAGTCGTAGTATAAAAAAGTAGTAGCAAAAGCGATAGTAAAGGCAATAATAGAAAAATAATAATATTTTAGTCTCTGTTAAGAAAAATTCTCATAATACATATTTTTTGTTTAGTTCAATTATGGAAACAGACAGGCTCTTATCTGCATCTGCACGAGCCAATAAATTCCACTTATAGCCTGGCACTCCAACTGTCATTTAGGGCACTAAAAATAAAAGTCGAGTGCAGTGCAAGCCACATTTGAATAATTAATGAAAGCCAGGCGAATTGGTGACACTCACAAACAAAAAAAGCGAACGAGCCGCAAAGAAATCCAAAGCAAACAATATCAGACTACATTAATTAATAATCAATTTTGTGCAGCTCCCGCATAGAAGCTGATCTAAATATAGAGCTCAAATATATAATATGGGCAACAAACAACAAAAAAAATCAATAAGTGAAACACAAGGGAGATTACTCATACGCGCCGTGTGACCAAACACACACAAAAGCCACGAGCTGTCTAACGTGTTGGGTAAACGGGGCAAAGAAAAAAAAAGGCGGAAACAGCTAACTGAAAACTGCAGCTGCTGGACAAACTTTGTGTCCTCTGAATGACAGCAGTCAAAGCGGCAAAACTTATTATATATATATAGTTGACATGGCAAGGCAGCCGCCACAGGACGAACTGCAGGAGTTTGGAGGTTACGAGGCCACAATAAACCAGAACTCGACGGCTTTGGCTACCTCTGACGCAGTCGCTGTGCGTCGACACACAATTGAGAGCGCAGCTTGGCGATGCTGCAACAGCACGTTGCACGTTGCACGTTACATGTGACAAAAAGCGACAAGCGTTTGCTCTGTATCCATTTACGAAATTGAATTTATGTCTCCGACATACTCACACACAGCTGTTCAAACACACATTTCAAAAGAAAAGGAACAGCCAAATAAAAAAAGACGCCTGCCCGAAAAAATTGGAGAGGTATAAAAAAATTATAAAAAAGAGTTAAGCAAATGCAGCTGAAATTAAAATACTCTGTGCTATCAAAAAGAAATGTCCTTTGAATTACAGTCTGTATAAAAGTCACAATTAAAATTGTCGTTGTTCAATTTTCCTCTTTACTCTGTATAATCGACACATCGAATCAATCAGAATCTAATATTATTAGAAGCTAATCAATTATTTTTTAATTTCAATTTATGTTCTGCTTCCAACACAGTTTAATTAAATACAAATACAGAGTGGCAGTAAAACAATTTATTAAGCACTAATAATATTAAATTGACATTTGCAATAATTAAAAGTTCTTCTAATGCATTGCATTTATCTAAAAATAATAAAAAAATTAGTTAGGTTTTGATAATAATTAGATGAAATAATAAAACAGTTATTGCTTTTCCAGGAAAAATAAAACGAATTATAGGAAAGAATAGAATACTGAAACTGTCAACATAAGCTGGCAATTAGCTTTTAATTACTTTTGTACAGACAAAAACAATACATATATTTATTTGGCTTCACAAAAGCTTCCTTTGCCAAGGACTTCTCATTTGCCAAATAAAACCAAACACCTGCAAAACATTGCACTTTTCATGTTTGAGTCATAATCCTCCCATTCCTGGGCTTAAGAGGGTATAAAAAAACAGAACAAATGTCAAGCTGTGCACAGTTAGCAAAACGACCGACTGACTGAATGTCTAACATTTTGGCATTTGGTTTTGGTTTTTTGGGTTTTCGGTTGCGAACGCACAAAAAGTTCAAAGTCATTTTTAAAGAAACGACACGAAAATCAACAACAAGCGAGAGAGCACAGAAAAAATTAAACGGAGTTGTGGATGTGGTCAGAAAGCCACAAGGGACAAGTCAACAGCCAACGACAAGGAAAGGGAGAGACAGAGAGAGAGAGATGTGAAGAGTGAGATGGCAAGCACAGAGATAGCCACAGAAATCACTTCAATTTATTTTTCGATTTTGGGCAGACAATGATTTGTTGTGGTGCTCATTGCTTTTCAAAGCTAAGAAAATGCTTGCGATATTTTCACGCCAAAGCCACAAAACAATTTTCTACACACACACACACAGAGATATCAAAATAATTGTGGCAGCTTTCTGCTGTGCATGCGGAAAAATTACTCATACGCCTTGTGAGTTGATAAACTGTTAATGAAGCGAGTGACTTTCATCCCATTTGTCTAGCAGCTCAATTTATATATTTTTCAAGACATATGACGAACATTTTTGCATAAACAATTGGCCAATGAAGCATTGCTAATTGGATTAGTTGACACACACATTTACACTGGGAAAAAATCAAGACGTTGATCGAAGACTTCCCCTTTAAAGCTTATGCGAAAATTCTATTCTAAGACTCAGCGGTTAAAAAACAAACAAAATGAAATAAATAAATTCGTTCATCTGCACTTCGAACGATGTTGAAAAGTTAAGCGCAAGAAGTGCAAATAAATAAAGCTGAGAATTAAATTGTATTGAATGGATTGCAAGGACTCGGAAATGTCAGCCAATGACAGTCTCAAGATGCTGAAACAAGTAAATAAAAATAACAAAAAAAGAAAGCTGAGACGGAAAATGAAGAAAAACATTAAGTGGAATGAAAATATAAGCGAATTTAAGCAGCTGTGATAAAGTGAAAAGCATGGAATGAAATGAAAAGGAAATTACATGCGAAACGCATTTGAGGATTGTAAAGGACGCTGCTTTTAAATTAGCCGAGTGCAGATAAGTAACTAAAAACAAAAAAAAAAAGAAAGAAAGAGCGCTTGGATAATAACATGTAACAAAAAATAATATAAAAAAAACCTTATACTTAGCTGCGTTGATTAAAAGCTTAATTATAATTAAATGTGGTTCTTATGAGCTAGGCAAAAATTAAAGCGCTCTGAAACAAAACTTGGAGAGTGAAAAATTGTAAAAGAAGACACAGCTAAACTTTAAACTAGACAGAAGTTTAAGCTAAATAGAATATTGTTAAGAAAGGAAAGTGATTTTCATATATTTTTTAAATAATCCTGAAATGGATTTAAATCAGCTTTTTGCCAAGTTCGTTTGAATAAGCTCAACCCATATTAAAAAACAGATTTTAAATATTTTTCTATAATTAACAAACCAAATATACCCAAATTTTATTATAAATATTTCATGAACTTAAATTGCTTTTAAAATATCCTTAAAAATGCAGAGATTTCCATCAACGCAATAACAGTTTTGTAATATTATTTTTCTTACATTTTCATTGGCCAAAACTAATTTAGCCAGCCCAGAGATTGAAAGCCAAATCGATTGACGCATGCGTCACGTGGCAGCAGTCGAAAAGTCAATTTATATGCCATTAGCTAGTTCAAACGATGCCTCAAAAGTTTTCGCAACAATATTGAAAGCCATCGATATGCCGCTGCTGAATATTAATTAAAGTTTCTAATGAATTTACATGCTGGAAATGTGTTAAGCACGAAGTTGCAATAACTCAACAACACAGAAACTTTCGGCAATATCAAGTTATTTAAACATTTATTAGCTTGGCCCCGACCATGTTTCAGTTATGCCGAGAAACTCATGTAAAAGTCACTAAACTCATGCTGCAAAATGGCCAAATTGAGTGCTGGCCTGGTCAACACTAGAGGAAACATAGTAGCCCAATTATTTATTTTGGGCGGCTGTTAACAAAATGTTGAAAATTTTCCAGTGCGCTGTTTTACGCGTTCAATAAGCAGCTGCGGTCGCAGGTTTGCCGCTTTTAAGTTTATGCGTTCAATTAAGTGCCAAAAACACGCACACTACACACCCACACACACACATACACACGCACACAATGAACACTTTTAACACCCGCAACGAGAAGTGTCGGGTCAGTCAGCAGCTGTGCATGAAAAGGTTTTACTGCCACTTTTTGCGGGCCAAGATGTTGGCTGTTGTTGTTGTTGTTGAGGTCCAGTTACAAAAGGTTGTTGCTGCTGCTATTGTGGATTTTTAATACCCCGTAAATTTTGCCTGACAGGGTATATAAGTTATCATTGTTTGGATAATAATCATAGAAAACCGCAGAGAACGTATTTGCATATGAATCTAAACATATTTTAAGCTCAAGTTACGCAAATAATTATTTGCAGGGTATCTTCTAGTCGTATGTTCTCATCTTTAGCACACTCCCTGCCTGTCGTTGCTGCAGCTGCTGCTGAACTTAACGCCAGTTGCAGTCGCATTGTTGCAGTGAAAGCGACGCCTTAATTACATGAGCCGCGCGTCAGCGTTCCACAAAGCAACAATGCGATGTGCTTTGAGTTACGTTTGCCCCTCTGCCAATGCCACGCCCCCCGCCCCCCTTGCTGGCTGGCCAGTGGAACGGACTTTTGTTGCCATACCCAAGCAACGGGGCCAGCAATTAAAGTAAGTGGCGCCATTTTCATTCTGCAACGCGTTGTTGCCACTCGGTGGCAGTGCCTCATTCTTGGGCCAAACCTGTAGCTTTGCATTTCTTTCAGCTGACTGATGGACTCTCGTCCACTTGGTCTGACAAAGTGCTGCTCTGGCCTGGCCTGGCCTGGGCTGGGCTTGTGGCCGCTGGCATTGTTTCCATTTTTGCATATTTCTCATAATTTTTATGCTTGAACTTCGAGTGTGTCGTCCTGAAATGTCAAGGGGCACAGCAGCAAAAGCAGCAGCAACTTCATCTCTTCTCATGATTAATGAGTTTATCTTAAGGCCTCGTGCAGCTTCGAGTGTTTGTAATTTGTAGCCGGAATTTTCCAACGAATTAAGTTAAACATGCAGCGAATCTTCAGTTCACATAAAATTAAATCCTTACAATATAGACTGTCTTAAATGCATATTATAATGATGTATATAATTAATAATAATCATAAGCGTATTTTAATATTTGAAACACAATATTTATATTTATGTTTATAATACATATGCACATATATATAGTATGGAGAGGGAAAGAAAGAAACAGAGAGCATTAGAAAGAGAGATAAACCCTGCTCTGTATGTAAATTCATATGCATAATTGCCGATTAAATGAATTCCTAAAATCGCCCAACCCGAAAATGTTTCTAATTACGCATCATTTAAAAATGCACAAAGTAAAATATGAGAATACGTGGAATCATATACTAATAAATTTCACCCGAACTTTATTTTACAATTCATTTTCATGCGCACGTTAAATTAAAGAATTTAAATTTTTTTAAATCCAATTAAAAGTAATTTTACATGTAAATAATTTTTGATACTGAAAATGTGGAAATGTCTCGGGGGATTTGGATAGATTACTCTAAGGGAGTTGAAAGATACAAAAAATGTCTATATTTGCTATTAATTCAAGTAAATTGAGTCTATTGATTTGTTATAGCTTAAACCCTTAACCTTATATAAAGTAATAAAAGCAATTAATTCAAACCTTTATTATGTATTGAAAATAAAGTGCCTCAGTTGCGTAAAATCTCAATTAAAATCAGCTCTTAGGTATTGCCAAAGGCCAAAAACTAATTAGTCCTGCTTAAAAGCTTGTAACATTACACCTCTATATAATTTAATAAATATATACTTATATAATAGTAAACGTATATGTTATGCCTGTCGGAAAGTAAGTTTATCCCATCAAGCTGGTTGACATTTATATACACTTGAACTGTAAAAGCCATCAATATGCAAGTTTATTGTAAGAACACCGAAAGGTCGCAAACAGAATGAAAGCATATCAAATATCAGAGCCACACACGCCACGGCGAGCATCAATTGGATGAGGACGAAATCATAGCATACTTTCTAGCGCAAAAACAAATCGAATCAAAGCTCGCCTTTTTTCACTGCTGCTTTGCTTCAGCTCAACGTTATTTTTCGTAGGTAGACCGGAAATTGAAACGCCATTGGAATATCAACGAACAAGAAGAAGAAGCAGCTTGAAAAGGGGGAAACTGGTTGCGATTAGCAAACAAGAAGCAGCAGCCAGAATGCCTCGCTGGGATTTGGCAAGGAGTGCATAAAAATGCAGTCTCTGTTTGTGTGTGTGTGTGTGTGTGCGTGTGGAAAATGGGGGGGAAAAAGCAGACACTGCGACAATCTAAAAAGTGGCTGCTGTGCAACGGTAAAAACGATATAGCGGTAAAATGGTAAAAGCGAGTTTAAATAGCAAAATCGTTACGCTCGTTGCATTGACATTCAGAAACGTGCCATTTGCCATTTGGCCAGCTGCAGCGAGGGTAGCTAATGAAGTTATGCGCATTTAACTTCATTCATTGATTTATTGAAGCGATTGCATTGCGCTAAGCGCGTCACAAGATGCGCCAATTACACCAAAGGGAATGTCAGAGTAGCCAGTAAGTGTGTGAGTGTGTGTGAGTGTGCACAAGTACTTACACAAATTAAACACACACACACACACACATACAAACACACTCATATGCACCGTTTGCAAGCACACTCACATATGCAAACACTTAAGCGGCGAAAAGTTGAAGCTGCCTGCAGCACTTGAGAGCTGAACTCGTCGCACTCATGACTCAGCTCGGCTAATGCCACCCGGGGAGATGTGTGCTGAAGTGGGATGAGAGATGTGAGGTCTATTTTAAAAATTGGACAAAAAGCCGACACACAAGTGCATGTCAGCTGCAGGCCAGGATTTTATGGCTGATTTAGTCGTTAACGCATTTGCCACACATCAGCTGGTAAATTGTGCATTACGCATACGCCGCGTTAAACATTCACCTTTGACGCCCTTCCCTTTTCGAAAAGGCCAGGCAGGCATTTTAACACAAACACACACACACACACACACACACGTGGCTGTGTGTGCTTATTAAATATTTACAAATTTATGACCAAGCGAAAATTAAAGCAAACATTTTATATGCCACACACTCAGCTGCAATTTCAATTTGCACTCCCTGGGGTTAGAAAACAACAACAAAAAAAAGTACACGCAATGGAAATTTTTTGCGATCCTCTTTAACACTCTTTAAACGCATGTTTAGATATTTTTGTGAAAAGCTAAAGTAAAATAGAAATTTTAAAAAACTAAAAGAGCTGGCAGCTATAATTTTAATTTTGAATGAGTTTAAGTGCAGAGAAAGAAGCTTTTCACTTCGACTTCCGCTACCTTTTTAAGCCAAACGAGCACTAAGGAAATACACAAAGCTGCAGAAAAACATAAGTTGAGTTTCCCTTACATAACAATAGAATTTGAATAACAAAAAGAAAACTACACCAACTATATATATATATATATATATAAAATTGTTTTGCCAGAGTGGTTATTTGAAATTATCATATGCCAAGCACAGGTTTCAACAACTTTCAATAAAGAAAACTGAACAAAGTATTGTGAAAAGTTAAAGAAAATGTTCTTCGTAGGCTTAAATCATAATTTTGATTTATAAATAAAAACGAAACTCTCTCCTGGGATGTTTTAGGTAGCTTAACAAACGACAAAAAAAGTTAAATAAATAAAATTCTGCTTTACCCTAAACCCAATTTTTTTTTGCTTTTACTTCATTGTTACGCCTTTGAACTCATTTCAACTTAAGCGAAGTCCAAAGAAATCTGCTTAATTTATGTAAATAATTATATTTTTATAATTGAAGTGGGCCTAAAAAGTACATATACCCCTCCAATATACACTGCAAACAATTTATTCAATTGCCGTATTGAAATTTCACAGCTTTAAGCTTTTATTTTATTTGCTTGACAAATTTGCATTTCGCTGCAGGCAAATAGGACAAAATAGGAGCGAGAAAAAAGCTGATGTGTAATAAAATATGCACAAAAGTAAAGAGTTTATTAATGAAAATATTTGTGGAACAGAGACCCGGGCGCAGTAACAACAACAACAACAATTTATTCACATGCATAAATTCAATCAAAGTTGTTCGAGGATAGCGAGTGAAAAAAAATGTAGAAAGGAGGAGAAAACCGAAATATGGCAAGCAAATTGAATCTCTGGAGTCTGAAATGTCAGCCGCATATCGTTTGTAATAAATTCAATTTATTAGCAGCTCGACAGCTCGACTGACTCACTGGCTCACTCATTTCACTTGGCCTCCATGTCTTGGCCAAAATGGACGGGCCCCTAATTGTGTCGGCAACAGCAGCCGCAGCAAATGTGAAATGGAATACAATTAATATTAATTTTGTACTCGCCTTATAACAGCAGCACCATCAACAGCAGCAGCATTTAATGCAAAAGTTTTATTTTATTCTCTTCTCTTTTTCTGTTTTTTTTTTCTTCTTTTTTTTGCACGCCAATTAATTGTCACTTAAAAGCATTCACATGCTTTTGTCTCGCCGTTTATTTGTATGTTTTTTTTTTTTATTATCTTACATTTTGTGTATGTCTGTCTCTCTTTTTTCATTTATTAGCAGCTGTCACTTAAAGTTAAACAAGTGGAGGACAATTCAGCAAATGTCATTACAAAACTTTTTTGGCCTGTCTCAAACTTCTCTATATTGTAATTGGGTCTATAATACATATATAAATGCATATATATAATAGCCTAGACAAAAGTCATTTAACTGGAAAGATACGAAAATCAATTTGCTTAATGCTTGCTGAACATTCGAATTAATCTTTTGAACATTTGCAAGTGTTAATTAAAAAGCAAAAATGTGTTAAATGCACATTAAATTTATTGGCTTAATAAATATAATTATTTGTGTTTAATTTATGGACTCGATAGTGGAAATCCATAGATCGATTCTGCGATTGCCTAAATATAAAGTTATTAACGTAATTTAAACAAAACTATTTAAGGAAATTAAAACAAATGATTTTAATTGTCTCTCATTTTTTTTATACATAAGTTCTTAAGTGAAAAAGCCAAGTTGCACCGTCACTTAGAACTGGGTTAAATCGACATAAGTTACCAAGTTTATTGCCCTCTCATTCTTAGGTTTACACAGCTGAATAATCCAATGCTTAAGTTCAGCTTAAGGCTAATGTCATTGAGCTTTCGACAAGAAAGCGAAAAAGCAAAAGATAAAAATACAAAAGCCATTAACTAATTCGTGCACGTCTTGTATTACCTAGAGTTAGGCATAGCAACAAGTCATTTAATACGTTTTAGCCAGCATTATTAAGCCCGGCTAACGCACAGACAGGCGACACATTTTAATGCCAATTAATCGTTTTAATTACTGTATTACGCAGCGTTTTGTCCTTTGTAAGCCGCTTAATTTATTAACATGAGCATACAGTGTTTAAAAAAATTCAACCGGCAGCAGCTGTGAATGTTGCCAAAATCGCGGCTTAAATGCGTACAACAAGATGTTGACACACACTCGCGCACGCACAGCTAGCGGTAAACAAAGTGGGCCAAGAAAAGCCGTGTCAACAGCTTTTGGCGTATGACACAGTCAAGAATATGACACAATTAATTTTGCGAAAATTTATGCACGAATAATTACCAACTCAACGCGAGAGAGAAACTTGACGAAGGGACAACAACAAACAAAAAAAAAACAGAAAAGTAATTCAATTTATGCTATAAAAAAATTATAAGCTTAAATTATGCATGCAAACGTTGTCGGGGCTCATCTTAAAGATGCCAAAGCATCTACATAATGTATACAGGATATCTGACAGGGGTTCCCGGGCACCAAGTGTGGGAAAATTTTGTATCGTGCAGCAATTGAATGGGCAACAAATTTTTTATTTAAATAATATTATTTTACCCAATTTATTTAAATAAGTTGCGCAGAATTCAGAAGTTTCGTAGTTTGCCCCAAATGTAGAAATACTTAAGCAAGTTTTTGATGGAGAAAAAGTAACAAATGATTGACTACCAAATATCCTCTAATGAATTTTATAAGCAACTTTTATTTAATTATTTAGTTTTATTTTGAATCAGTTTTAATGAGAGCTTAATAAAGTTTACTTTAGCAACTTAAGATAAAGCTAAAAATAAATATTAATATTCCTTGCAGCCCATTTGAACTTGTTACAGGGTATAATTTATAGCGGAGGCGACACGTGTTGGCTAAGCGCACACGGCAGATGTTTTTATATTTAGTCGAGCTGACAATTGTCAATGGGCAAAGCAAACGCAGCCAGCTTGCAATATTTGCCACTAGCGCTAAACGAGCATGAGTTGGGCATTTTATTGTTGGGGCTTAGAGCAACAGGCTAACACACACAAACACACACACATATACACACACAGCTAAACTTGTTTTATTAGCACAGCAGCAGGACAACCAAAATGAATTACCTAACACTGGGCAAGGCAAATGTGTTTTGCTTGTATGCGTAGCTGCCACCTCGTCCTTCGTCCTTCAGTCCTTTCTATCGGCCCAACTCCCGCACAGCCAACAACTTTCAATATGAACATGTTTTGGGGCAAGACGGAAAAGGCGTTTGGGCGTCTGCACACATAGGCGACAATAGCAATAGCAGCTGCTGCTGCTGCTGCTGCTGTTGCTGCTGCTGTTTTCTTTATCAATGTTGTCAAGCTGCGTTGTTTGCACAGCAAATGCCAGACGACAGCAACAACAACGTTGCCATTTTATTCATTGTCCGTTCGCAAGTTGATTGTTTGCTTACTTTTATCATCGATTTCGTGTTGCTGTTGCCGCCACCACGGAAATAATCGACAAAAGTTTTTAATCAACATCACACACACACACACACGCACAAGGACAAACGCTTTTTATCGTTTACCTTACTTTATAAGCATTACAATCATTAAACGTCCCAAACAATAGCATTTGGGCTGGTTTTGTGGGCTGCGCGCAACGCGTCAGCAATTTTCCGTTTGGCCGCTCGGATTATGAGGGGCGCTTAATGCAAATTGGCAAAATTAATTATTAAATAACACGAAAAAGGCATTTGAGGTTTTCTTACACCAGCTTCGATTTGTGGCCAATGTGTGTATGTGTGTGTGTGCGTGTGTGCGGCAATTGTGTTGAATTTCCTTTTTTGAAAGTTAATTAAAAAATTGCTGCTTTCAATTGCAATCGAGCCCACAAAAGTAGGCGACACAAATTGCAATATTAAGCATACGCCATGTGTGTGGTTCAAAGAAGGGGTTAAGCCCAAAGTTTTGTGGCCTGGCACATGCTTAACGTTGAGAAAGTGTATGTACTTGTGGAGTTTGAAGGATTTGAAGCACAGTTTGAGTTTGTAAAAGTTGGAAGTATGTTAAGTGAAATTTTAGTAGCTTTATTTGGAATGCTACTTTCAACACACAGAACAGCCAAAGGAATGTGTTAATGAGTGGGCCAAAAAACAGTTTTAGATAAAAGTAATTAACAGTTGGGCACCTATTGGATTACTAAGAATGAATTTTTATTGTAGCCCAATAAATATTAAGTTTGAGAATATATAGAAAATAACTGAAATAAAAAATAAATTAAAGAAAATTATTTAATTCAATTAATTAAAAAAAAAAACGGATAAAACCTTTGGGAGTTGAATAAAATAATAAAATGGACAAGCTTAGATGCAGGTATTGAAGTAGAAGGACATGGTTGGTAATAGAAATAAACATATTTAGGCTTAAGCTGTCTAAGAAGTCTTCTAAAAGATTGCAATATAAATAGTTTATAACAAAACTTTTCAAATAAGTACGACTACAAAGTCCAGTCTAAGCTTAAGCTTAACCAAAATATATGCCCTGAAAAGTAGGCAATATAAATGGCTGACAAGACGTGGTAAGAACTTATCGATAAGTTGAACTTGTTCTTAAATTGTTAATTGGCAACGCGAACGCGACTCTTGAGCGTCAATTAAATGCCATGACTGCGATGCCGAGGTATGTTAAAGGCAGCCAGGGCAAATGTCGAGCCGCATAAATTATGCAGGCGATGCTGATGCGCATATCGATGCCATTTTTAATTGAACTGAATGCAACAGAGTGAATGAGAAAGAGAGACAGAGAGAGAGAGAGACAGAGAGAGAGAGGGCACTTGTTCAGCAATTGGGGCATGTCAGTCGCTACTTTTATGCCGAAAAGCATAGTAAAATTTAATTAAATCAATGTGTTGTTGTCGCTTTAATTGAATACAGCCCCGGCCGCCAGTCGCAGTCAACTTGCGAAGCTCTCTTGCCAAGAACTACGCAATTTGCATGCAAATGCACTTTGGTCGCAGTCAACAACAAAAACAGAAAAAAATAAGTTCTTCCTTAAATTTACGCAGGACAAATTGCGCAAGCACTTCAACAGCTTGTTAAATATTTAAGGCTTTGGTTTTTTTTTTTACTTTTTTCTGTAGTTTGTTTATTTACTATAGCGTTGACAGTCTGTCTCTGTGTGTGTGTGTGTGTATGCGTCAATCTGTCCATCAAATGTTTGTTATTGTTGCGATATGTGCAATGTATAGACAGTGTAACGGACAGCCAGTCATTCAGTCAGTCAGTCGGGTTGTTCCACTTGCTGCCTGCGCTTGTTTTCTGTCTGTGTCTGTCTGTCAAACTTGTTTTGTCACAGCGTTTGTCATGCACTTAGCCAAGTTTACCAGCTGCCACGTTGTTTAAGCCACGGCTCCAACCGGCTTGGGCCCGCTTGCGAAAGCCAAGCCAAGCCATAAAATATTTATGATTTTATATTGCAGTCGGGCTGGTTGGCTGCAACTTGATTTATCGCACCGCACGTCAAAATATTTCAACAGAAATTCAATTTTCTACTTTTGTATATACCCTAACTGAAAGCATAACAGTTTACGCAATGCGCTTGTTGTGAATATATGCAATGAAATTAAATACAAATTATTATTATTATTAAGGCTTCAAGTTTGTATATTCTTCATTTTTACTATTTAATAAAGTTTATTTTATTCAGCTTTTTAAGTACTTAAAGTGTATTAAATTTTCTACCATCTATTTATAACAAAATTTCGCTTAATTTTTTGTTTGTTTTTCCTTTCGTTTTTCGATAAGTGACTTTGGCAAACAGAGTGCATTAAAGACGCTGTCGCAAGTTGTTAACTTTGCTGATAAGTTGATAAATGGATGCCAGCCGAAAATTAATAACATAAAAAAAAACACAACTTTCGCGTGGATGGCAGTAAAAACTTTTCATGCACTTTTTCCAGCACGGCAAAATTGCGTCACAAATGTGCCACAATTTCGTTTAACAAAGACCTTTAACTGTCTGCTGCACTTGCAGCATGTCCTTTTTCCCTTTGCCACCCTGCACAAATCTCAATTGGAATTGCTCTGTTTGTTTTTTTTTTTATGGCAACTGCAATTGCCTTTTGCCGCTGTTAAGTCTTAATATTCTTAGCTTACTTACATTTTTCTACAGCTACCTACGACTGCTCCAAGGCAAATATTTGCCGCACTAAACTGTGAACTCGAAGTGAACTTTTTACTGGAATGCACACACACAGAAGCAAACACACAAACACATTCAGACAGCAGCCTGAGGCGCTTTTCACACTTAGTTTGAGCAGCGGCAGCAACTGCTGCTGCAGCAGCAACTCCCTCAAAAAAACATGCACTGTAACAAAAAATTGTTGACTTAAATTTAATTTGTTGGGGACTTTAATTTTGCCAAATATCTGACATTTTAACTTAAAATAAAGTATTTTCACTAACATCATTTAATGCCAATTTAATGTCCTTTTTAAATATTTATATCTTCTTTATTGACCTTTTTTTGCTGTGTACCACAATTCTTTATATATATATTTTAATGTATTTCTGCCACATTTTGAATAAAATGAGTTTTGGCCAAAAACTGTGAGCAACAGCTTGGCCCACGGGCCAATTTAGCCAGCTTTAATGCGGTCAAGTGTCCTTGCTGCACTGACTAAATAAGTTTATTAGTTTCTGTGGTTTCTGGCCAAATTCAAAATAAAATATATATATATATATATCTATCTTCATGAAAT
The DNA here is from genome assembly GCA_004143845.1 of Drosophila lacertosa. Taxonomy (NCBI): domain Eukaryota; kingdom Metazoa; phylum Arthropoda; class Insecta; order Diptera; family Drosophilidae; genus Drosophila; species Drosophila lacertosa. Next base: position 16,638 of record SCDZ01000246.1, on the reverse strand, counting down.
AACTGCAGTGGCATAGTTTCTGCGGTGACTGTTAATTAATTGAATTATCTTCTATTTGATTGTGCAGTTTCAGCTCAAATGGTGTGCACAGCGACTACCAAATATTTGCAAAATAATCAAACTCAAATTAATGTATAAATGCAATCAATTTTTGCCGGTAAATTTATGCATGGGAATTAATTTTGTTTACTCAGCCAAAAAGAAGCTGTTTTGCATATAATTCACTTGCAAATTTGTCATAATTTAAATGTTTTGTTGCCAGCTGTTAATTAAACATATTCTACATGAATTTGATATTATTTGCTTAAAGGAAAAGCAGCTTCAAATCATGTGTTCAAATAAAGTTAAGTATTTAATGTTTTGTTAAATTGAAGTCAGTCGTAAAGAATGTATTTAATTTTATAATTTGTGCATATTTTATTTAAAAAATTTGTTTGTTGTTGGCAATTTATAAGCTTTTAGTCGAATCAAATTCCCAAGCTAATCATTTTAAAATTGTGTTCGACATGCAAGCTGGCAATTTGTACTGCGCGGTTGGAGACGAACACACACACACACGCACACTTGAGGTTGACATAACCACAACACATATGTGTATTAGCTTTGATTTGACGCAGTCCAATCAAAAAACATTTCAATAATATTTAAAATACACACACAAAAAAAGCGCTGGCCAATCAGCAAACAATTTGACAAATGCAAATAGCTCAAACAATAATCAAGTAAAAAGTTCAACATATAAATTATTCACGACGACAATATATATTGATATATGCTCCTCTTTTATTTATCTTTATTTATTTCCCCTTTCATTTTTTTTTATAAGCTTTAATTAAATGATAAATGTGAAAGCGCAGCGATGCGAAATCAGCTGCAAAATGAAATTTTAGCTCTGGAACGCGTGTGTGTGTAAATGCCGCGCATAAAAGGCTTTAAAGCTTGTCAAGGTGAACAACTGCCACGCCCACCGCAGTGGGCGTATTAGTTTCTTCGTTTACCCACTCTTATTTCGGGGTGTGAAATATGAAGCCTTAACGTTGTGCACAAAGGACGCTTTAAAGAGCGCAAAAAAACAGAAAAAATATATAAACTGGCAGCACAGTTAATTTCATAAGGCACATAACGTATACGCCCTGTAAACCATAGCCACGCTGTGGGTGTGTGCTTTGGTGTGTTTGTGCTGAGCAGTCATGCATGTTTATACATAACGAGCATTTGCTGTGTGTGTGTGTGTGTGCCTGGTTTTTTTTTTTTTGGCTGCTTATTGGAGATTGGGGGTTCTGGGCACTTGAACTGCTTTGTTACCTGACGTCAATCGATTGATTTTGCCCAGTTAGCCCCAACCCAAACACATATTCATATGATAGCCAAACGTTTCCTAATTGCCTGGCCCCACTGTGACACATATTAATGTACGTGTATAGTCTCATCAATATCGTATATATTCCCTGATTTATTATGCAATAATTAAGTACCTTGTTGCTTGTCTGGCTTTTCGTATCAAGGCTGAAAGTTTCCCCTTCTCTCAAAGTAGTATCACATTTTCTCTTATTTTTATTCTAACATATGTTAGAATATATTCTCAGCTGTCACTGTGCTCCCATTCCCATTGGTCTGATTAATGCTTTGAGCCACTGTCTGCGTTCAATTATTTGGTACGCAACATTAGCTGCTGAAAGTTTTTAGCCTGCTTTTGTGTCGTGTCGTCGAAATGTCAGAAATGCGTGGAAATATCATCGCATATCGTCGCATTTGTCATTTGCTTTTTACTGCCTTTTATGACCGCTCCGATAGCGTTTTATTGTGCATGCCAGATGAAATTTTAATAGCTGCAACCGAATCAAATACACAAGCTTCTTTCTGTATTTCAAATGTCCTGCCGGTATAATTATATCAGCATTTTAAATGCTGTTCAACATTTATTTATTTGAGGCATGTTTGTGACTTGCAATAGATTTAAAAAGAGACTTCATTATGTTCGCTTTTATTTACTGAATGTTGAGTAAACTTTTGCTTAAATTAAGCATACTTTTGAGTTCACAATTTCATCACGTGATAAATAAACTAAACTGAATAACTAAAGACAAATAATTATTATTTATTAATTATGAAACCCCATAACGCTTTTACAGTTTGATTATTACTTATCCATTTTAAACATATTTATTAAAAGTCCTTTAAAATAAAAAAGCCTCTGTCCTTATTTTGTTGTATAACAAAACTGAGTATCTATTTAATGAGCACACTTTAAAAAAAATCTATTTGCTTATCTAAATTTATATTATGGACATATCAAACATATCACAAACAGCCATTGCTATTTTTTTTGTTTATTGTAGAACAAATAAAATGAACAAATTCATTAAATAAATTGTGTATAAAAGAAACTACAATCGATTCAAATAGTTTCCATAACAGCTTAAACAAAGCGAGCAGCGTGATTTCCCATTGATATATTTAATTAATTCAATATAAATAGCACATTAAAACAATTCGCATGCTGCGATGCAATCAAGGCAACAAACAGAAAATGTCGATAAAAAATAATACATGTATTTGTGTAAACACATATTAATTAGGCAGCCAAAGCAGTTTAAGCCCCAACCCAACACAGAGTTCAGCAATAAAGACCAGAATGGCAATGGCCAGGCCAAAAAGAAACAATTCCCATAACCAATTCAGGTCAGCACAGCGCAAAGGAAGAGGAGATTGTCCTGTGGCAGTTATATTTACCACAGGCGGCGCCTTCATGCGTAGCATATCCCGATGTGCCTGAGTTTTGAGCCAATTCTCGAGGCCCGAGCTCTGCGCATTCAGGATGAACTCATCGAGGGCCAAGGCATAAATGGAATTCTTTTGCAGCACTGTATTGATAGGAAACTCTCTGGCAATATGCATTTTATTTGCCTTGCAGAGAATCGGACGTTTATAATTGCGCTGATAATCATCCAAAGCATTCCAGATATACGAAAAGGTTTGATAAGCGTAACTTGTGTTCAGGGTTAGAATTAGTTCGACATGATCCTTGGAGGCCATGAATTCAGCATTGGGCACTTTTGTTGTAAAGAAGTCCGCATCGTATTCATCCAGGATAAGCAGGCGAGTATTCCAATCGAAGACAACCGGCAAACGACTCGCATTTAGCTCCTCGTAGTTTTGGATGTGCGGATCGTGTGGATGTTTGGTCAACATGGTGCTCAGGTGGGCATTAAAGCAGGTGCAGAATACCAAACCAAAGAAGCTCAACTGCAGCAGCAATTGTCGCAGCGAGTAGCTCGTCCAGTGGCCAATTGGAGCTGCCTGGCTTAAAAAGAAACGCAACACGGTCAAATTGAGCCACAGCTGCGAGTAACGGAAACCGAAACTTTGTTTCAGGCGACAATGGCTGGCGCTTGTGGCCAACGTAACGAGGACGGCAAAGGTCAAATAGATGCCCAGCAGAATTATGAACCAGTTGAAGTGGAACATTTTGCGATAAACCTGTTCGATGCTCAACTCCAGGCCGCACGGCACCACCATGAAAATGCTGACAATGCCCAAAATTGCGGTATTCTGTGTGCCGGCATATTTAATGCGCTGCGCGATGGGCTGCACATTGGCCACAATGTCAAGCTGGCCGCTGTCAATCAAGGACATGATTTGTGGCGTATACAAAACGGTCGAGGATCTATTCAGCGGTGACGTCAAATGCCGCACGCTAATATTGCGATGCTTGGCAAAGATGTGGATTAGATTGAAACAGAAACCGTTTATGTACTCCCTGCCCGTTTTCAGATCGCGGCTAATGAAGCTGTTGGGCGGCACCAGCGAGGGTATCATCATGGCCGATTTGCCACGAAAGTTGCGCCAGTGTTGCACAAAGATGCGTTCAGTGTTGTTCAGTGGCAACAGCTCGAAGTTGGGCTGTGGAAATGGTTGCAGCCTTTGCAAGAGAAAGTCTTTCTCGTCTTGCAGCACGAGCACATTGTGGAAATGATGTCGCTGTGCCTGCATGGCTATCACGTCCAGGAATTTCCAGGCCTCCTCCGCCTCCTCCTTCTCCTTCATTTGCAGCCAGACTACGATTCTGGCCTCACGCATTCCCTCGAAATCGGCAGCCAATGCGGTCAGCAGGGAAAAATCACTGAATTCTCGAATGCAGGCGATTGCCAAAGCTTCACGGCTGAAATTCCAGGTGTGAATCTCGTTCTGCTCGTCGTAGCGCAACACTGGAAAATCTGCCGCCTGCCAGTGTTGCAAAGTGCATTCGTGATCGCGACGACGCTGCAACAAGAGCAGCAAAGGAATTTCCGCCTCCTCGTGCAACTTTGCCACCAAATTATAAATCACATCTTGCTGCAGTTTTTCTTTAACTGTGGCAAGTACGAGACTGAGAAAAAATCCGTTTGCAAACATTTATGCTGCAGAGAGTTCTTTTGCGAACTGAATGCTTGGCCGGCGATTCACAGCTATTTTAAAGCTTTATCTGGCATCATTATAATTGCGTTAAAAGCATATTTGCGTTTAAAAACGCATTTCGAGCACTTTACTCCGAATTGAAGCTGATACTTTATGGCATTAGCAGCCAGTCAAAATGGAAGATAAGCATCCGATTTGAATTTATAGCGAAATAATAGAGAAGGAATTGTTGAAAATGCAAAGTTAAAATAACTTCCGACTAAACTGAATTATACAAACGAACAACGACAACTTTTGATAACTCATTTTTAGTAAAAATAAATTCCTTCATTTTTATTCAGAAAGACTTTGTTAAGCAGGATTGTCAATTACTTGGAAAATTATAGGATTATATGGCAAGTTTCTTTTGTAGAATATTTTCTGAAAATCCAATAAATATATATTATCTTTTTTATATTTAAATAAATAAATAAATCAATTTATGAAAATATTTTTACTATTTATTTGCAGCTTATTTAAATATGTATTTAGTCGTAAATGTCCTTGCAGCCCTTAACTTAACACTATTTAAATAAAGAGGTGTTTGCTATGGCCAAATAAATAATTAAACAGCTAATAACTATTCAGTAAACTGTCATTATAATTAATATATAACTATAATGATATTATGTATACGTAACTGAATTCAAAATTGACCTCAAAAAATTACATATACGTTCAAATATATCATTTGTTCCTTTTGAAAATATATATTCTGTCTATTTAATTAGTAGCCACAACCTTATTATTACGCACTCACAAGCGAGGTAAAGTTTTAGGCCCTGTTCCCACTTATATGCCCGATAGTCGCAGCGACTGAGAATGTTTTTAGGTGCTAAATTTGTAATGTCCTTGGCTGGCGCATAAAGCTGCTAATTAACAACAGATTGCGCGCGAATTGCGTATACGCACCGTGCGTTTTGTTATTAAAATGAGCATGAATTTAAAGTGCTACTTGGCAAAAGCAAAAAATGAAAAAGAACAAGAACACGCATGTATTTAGATAAATATTTAATTAAAGGCACAACATGCGACGCTAATTATGGCCAACAAGCTAGGGCTATAACTAAGACCGGGCCAAGCCCGGCCAACTGCCAACGTAACGTGGCTGACAGCGGTTTGGCTGTCGTTTCCTGTAGCCAATGTTGTTTTTGCTGCTGTTGTTGTTGTTGTTATTTTGCATTAGAAACTCAGCCGAGCTGAACCCAAACGACATAATTCACAAAAGCGCTTTGGCAGTTGCTCGCTCGGAGTCCGGGGCCACAAGGCTTCCGGCTTTGGCTGACGCCAGCGTCCGGCAAGTGTCAGTTGCATTGGTGTCGCCTCCTGCTGCTGCTACTGCTGTTGTTGCTGCTGTGGCAATTGCAGCATTTCAAGCGCATTTAATGCGCATAATGTCAACTGCAAGAGAAAGAGACCAAACCACAGTTGTGAGACCCAACTCTCAGCTGAGTTAACATTTGTTTACTGTACTGCGGTCCTGTCGGTGTCGGGTTTGTGTTGGGTGTGTAGCAAATTTGTGCACATTTTATGGCGCACCTCAAGCCCCATAAATGCCCCATGCAGCATTCAACAAACAGGCTGCAAATTGCTAAAGGCAAGGTGAACAAACGGAAACAGATTGCTGTCGGATTTTGTCTATGGGGAATTTTTGTCAATTGCATTTTATGCATAAACTAGAACAGATAAAAATAGAAAACAGAGCAGAGCGAAAGCCACTAGAGAATCAAGCAAGAATGTCTAAGAAAAAGGGCTGAGGCTTAAAACTGATTTAAATAAATAATAAAAAAAAAACTACTTTCGTTTAACACAAGTCGCTGAAAAGTTAACTCAGTAAAATGCAAAGAAATGTTTTTCTTATGGCAGATAATAAAAGCTTTTCCATGCTCACACTTCACAGTTGCTGATTGCAGCTGAAATGCTGCATTAACTGACACAATTTTTACAATCATTGTCAGAGGGCATTAACTCTGACATGTGCTTAATAAGTGAAAGCTGGAAATATTGGATAGAGCTCCACGAAGATAAACCCTTTTAATAGCTGGCAGCCATTTCTTTACTAGTACAAAGAATGTTAATTTGAAATTTACACAAATTGCCCATTTGAGTGAAATTTAAGTGCATTGCCATGTCCAGTCATATTTAATTGTAACTTATTCATGAGCACAATTAGGCAGGACGCAAATTGCGAAACTGACGACGACTTGTGTGTTTGAATAATTCAATCGATAAAGCCGTGCACTTAAAGGATCCTTAGAGCCTTAGCCTGCAATGCGAAACATTCGAAACGATTTAATCAACACCTCGATTTTGGTCAAGTACTTGGGCACGTTTAGAGCATTTGGCTATTAATATTTCTTTTTTCCTATGCACAGGTAGCCACAACAAACGACCCAACGAGTGAAACCAAAATAAATACTAAGCACAGACAAACACTCAAAACACATTCAAAGACACTCACACACACACACACACACACGCACACACACACTCGCAGACTCGCGCATAGAAAGTTTAACCTTTATTGATATAAAATTTACGCACGTAAGCAAACAATTTGCTGCTCCGCCCAGAAAATAATAAAGATAGCGGGAAACAAGTGAGAACATTGCAATCGGCTGTAACTAACGAAGAAATACTCTGTTTACCTAAAGAAAAGAGAATAGCAAAGAAAGAGAAAGAGTCGCTTAAAAGATTCTTCAAATTTTAAAAAGTATTTAACCAACCGTTATATATGATAATGATAAAGTCTGTAGAATACAGCTATTTAAGTATGCAACAATATTTTCTCATTGAGTTAATTAAGTCTACTATCTCCAGCTTTCAAAGCCTCAAACAAATAAACTCTTGTCATAATTTGTGAACAGTGTAAAATAAAAACAAAAGCGAGAAATAGAAAGATAAAAATTGCAAAAATTTTCTTTAGTTCACTTCTTTTTTTGTTCGTTTGTTTTTTTTTTGGAAGCGACTTTTGTGGGTCTTTGGCTGCGGATGCGGATACGGATGCGGATGCGTTTGCGGATGTGGATGCGTCTACGGATGCGGATTCATAGACGAGTGCACACTTGAGTCGATGCGACGATGCTCCACGGAGCGCAGGCAACACCTAGGAAGGAATAAAAATACATACCATTGTTTTTTTTTCTATGCCACTACAAACGTTCCATGTGTGTGTTAGTGGGTGTGTTGGTGTGTGTGTTGGTGTGTGTGAGCATGTGTATTGCTATTGGCTTTTATGAGCTTGAAGTTGGAAGTTTCTTTCTTTATTTGCGTTTATTTGTTGCCCGTTATATTTTGCACTGTGTGGCAAACGACGCCCGCAGGACACACAGGACTCTGGCGAAGGATTGCGCGAGCGCGACTGCGTTGCGGCAGAGCATTATAAAGGTTAACAGCAGCTTGCAATAAATTTTAACTTCCAGTCAAGTCAAACGTAACACGAATCTGCACAACTTGAACTCGAAACCTTTTCGCAATGCGGCTAAAGTCGATTTTTGGGGACTTGTGTTTTTCAAGCGGCTTGCATTTAGACTCCTGCCCGGGCTCATAAATAACGGGACACACCAACACACGTGCGTCGCAGCTTAAGCTCGCCTTGAAGCTGGTCTCAACGCAAAGAAAAATGTCTGCGTCGACCTGAACGCAATGTTCGTTTATTTATTTATTTATGCGCGAGCGAACGAGAAGCACTGAGAGTTAGAGCGAGATGTCAGCATTTTATTGCCACTTATATGCTTAGGCCGGGCTAAAACCAAATTAAATATTTAAGCCAGACAGCTACGAGTTTGCTTCTATTGATTTATATGCACCAAACACCGCACGCGCTAACAAATATATTATAATTTCTTTTTTTTTTTTTTGTTATTTGCCTTTGTTAATAATACACTTGTTTCTTTGGCCAGATTTACGGTTATTGTTGCTAACAACTATTTTCGATTTCATTTCAATTGTTTTCTCTAAAAGGTTGCACGAATTTATTGAAAAACTAATTTGCACACGATTTAAATAGTTTTAATTAATTGAAAAATTGTGCAGCTGCAATGTGCTCTAATTAAATGTAATTAAATTTATAATAAATGTTGTTCTTTTTTAATGCAAACTACAATTTATAATTGAACTAGTCTTGTGTTAATTAATTTATTTAGAATTAAATTCGCTAGGCAATTTATTTAAGTATTTTAATATGTTTAATTTAAAATTTAATTTTTTTTTTTTTTTTTTTTTTTTGTAATTAGCACTTGTCGAAAAATTCAAGTTTGCTGCTTCGCCAATTTCGACATTTTGGCACGAAAAATGTCGCCGACCGCAACACGAAGCATAGAATCACGCACGCACGAACGCAGGCACGAACACAAACACACACACATAAGCGCTGTGTGCTCGGGAAAATTGTTTGAAGGAAAATGCTTGAACAGGCGGCCGCACAGACACAGAGTGAAAAATCACATGTTTCATGTGCAAAGTATAAAAGCAAACTGAAAAGCCGATGCCAAAGCCGCTGTGCGCTGCCCGAGCTGTTAAGCGAAGCCGAGCACATGTTCGACGCGGCGTATGCGTAACGCCACAGGACACACAAACATATGCATACCAATACACACAGAGAAGCACTCACACTCAAACTCACTGTTAAGTTAAAAGCTTCGCTGTTAACTGCGAAGAGAGCAAAAGCTTGTTCTGTTAGAGCTCCTATGCTAACAGCCTGTTAACAGTGGACAGTTAACAGCGCTCGCTGTTTGCATTCACCGGCCACAGAAACGGAAATATTATTGTGTTTGCTCAACTACTTAGTTTTATATTGGCATGAAAATAATATGAAAAATGCCAGCATGGTGAGTACGTTAATAATGAAAAATATAAACATTGAGTTACAGTCATTGGGAATAAATGTCAAGAGTATAAATACTACGTTATTTACACAAGCAGCATTTAAATTGCAATAAAGTAGGAAACATAAATTGGAAGTATTTAAAACAGTGCAATTTTTTTAATATTGACAGGCAAATGAGTAGAGTTTATGGAGATAATAAATATAGGCACTTATGACTTGTATTTGTTTTCATTTTATATTATAATTAAATACTCTTAATTAAATTCTTAAATTATATATCTACCTTCGCTATAAATCACTATAGCCCAAAATTTAATAAGCCGATCCATATGATTATACAAATTGTAAATTAAAAAATTGTAGAAATCTAGTTAACTATTCATAAGCTGCAATTATCAACTATTTTTAGCTTGAAGTAACTAGGCTGTCAGTCTTTTGAGTTGTGATTTTCAGGCCATTTAACTTGACAAACTGTTTGACACAACAACGCGAAAACAACAACAGCGAGCAGCTGTAATGAAAGGTTGTTAACAAGCTCAAAGTCTAATTAACGTTAGACGCTGTCATATTTATGACCGCAACTCGACATTTATTTCAGTGTCATGTGGAGAGGCAGACAATGTGCCAGCCGCAGCGACGACCACAAATCATTTAAGGCTCTAATTAAATTTAAAAGGCACACACACACACAGTTACACGCCCCCATAAATGCTGCAGCTGAGCAACAGGTGGCGCCACGCGTATGCAAATATTATATTAATTGCCGCACACACACATTGACCGCAAAAAGCTAACGAAATTGCGCATACGCACTGTGTGCCACACGAGCCATCAGTCTTTCAATACTTGCCGTCTTCAATTTAATAAAGCGCATAATTAAATGTTATTTACCTAATGGAGTTAAGCACATATTGCTTTTCAATAAATTTCACTGGCGGCTTTTGCCACGCCCCCCTTGCTACGTCTTAGTCAAATGACAAATGTAAACAGTGATAAATGTCATAATGCCAAAGCTCAACAACACAACGGGTGGCAAAGCAGGCAAAATAAAACCAAAACAAGGCAGAAGAGCCAAGACTTTGAAGTAATGAATATTTAATACTCTTTACTTGATATTAACTGGAAACTATACTAATAAGTACACGTAATAGTAAAAAGTAATAAGCCTATGTTTAATATATGGCCAGAGAAGCTTAAAGTTGCAATTTGTTTATAGGCATATAAAAACTTAAATTAATAAGGATTCCGTTAAATTATATTAATAACTTCATTTATAGGTTTAGTTAAAACATTTTATTTGACTTCTTGACAAGCAAAAATCTTTTTTAATTCCAGCAAATCGAAAATTAAGTTAAAAATTAAAAGGAAACCGATAGATATATCAAGAAACTATATACATAATAATAATATATATCCGCTTCATATATAGTCAAAGATATTTGCTGTGTCTTGCAAACTTTATTATACCAATAAAATACCCTTTTGTAGGCGCAAAAGAATCTCCAACTGTTTTGAGACACAAGCAAGCAACTGGGCCAATAAATCAATGCCATAGACAAGACGAAAGGGCAGCAGTTCCAGCTTCTTCTCCCTCTTCTTCTTCTATGACTTCTTCTAGCTAGCGGCTAGAGTTGCGCCTGAATTCCATTTCAAATGCCAAACACAGCAACAGCAGCCGAAGGCAAACGCAGCTGGATGGCCACTCAAGCAGGCAGGCAAACAGATAAGACAAACGGACAGACAGACAGACAGACGGATAGACAGACGGACCTGGGACAAGGACATGGACACACGCACAGGACAGCAGCTGCCTCGAGTCAACTCGAGCCGAGTCAAGTCAAGTCAAGTCAAGTCAAGTCAAGTGTAACGGGACGGCATTGACAATGCCGCAGCATTCTCTGTGCTTTAAGTGCCGAGTGTTAACATACTAATATACACTTTGCATCTTAATCGGCCCTTGCCGTTAGAGCCTGTTAGCACGACAGCAACAACAACAACAAAAACAACACGATTATATCCCTGCGATAATACTGATGACAATGATAGGCAAGTGTGGGAAAGGATGCTTTGGGCATTACGCCTTACGACCGGGCCACAATTTTGATTGCGGCCTAAATCTACTTCGCCTTTGTTGTTGTTGCTGTTGCTATCATTATTATTGACATATTTATGCCATAATTGGCTGTTTATATCGTTTTGTTATTGAAAATACTTTATGCATGAGTAATGCAAATGTGCACGCTTCAATGGCAAAGCATTTTAGTCGTTAGTTGCGCAACTGACAAAGTTGGTCCTATGATTAATAATCGTTAATTTGTTAATCCCCAAATACTTAAGAAGCTTTCGAATAGTTAGGAATGTCCACAAACGAAAACTACATCTGATAGATGCAATTGAAACTATTTGATTGATTAAATAAATGAACTTATTACTTAATCAAAGATTCAAAACTAAAATAAAATTTAAATTAATAACATATTTAAACTTAAATGCAATATTTACTAAATAATGTATTAATTTTCTGTAGAATATGCATTATTATTATTTATTTGCCCTATTTCATTTAATAATTTTATACATTTTTATATTGAATCCTGCCTTAGACTCAAAACCCAAAGCGCCATCTGTTGCACATGCTGTTAAGCTGCACGCACTAAAAGTCTACACAAAAAGCTCGCGCACAATGCAAAAAAGAGCAACAACAACAAAAGCACACGCAATTGGGCAACATTAGCGGACAGCTGTTAACGAGCCGCAGCGAATGAAATGGAATCTGTCTTTTTATTTTTCTGCACACTGGCAACGCTGCACGCTCTCTTCATTGCGCTCGCTTTCACTCTGACGCGCGCTCACGCAGCGAATAGCGAATAACAAGCACAAAGCAAACACCCGAAAGCAGCAAAAACACGTGGCTGGCGAGCAAAGAGCGACAGCTCTTAAAGAGAGCGAACCAAGCAGCGACAGTCACCGTCGCAGTTGCAGCGCTGCAAGCAGCGCAGTTAACAGTCGTTGAGGGAAAAGGATTTTAGAGCAGAGCTTGACTGCGTGCGAGTGCGTGTGTGTATGCGTGTGTGTGTGTGTGTGTGAGTGATGCGTAGTGTTAAACGTATTTGTCTGGACGCACAGCTTATTTGGCAACCGGCGCCACACCCCAAACGACCAACACGCCCCCTACGCCCACAACGCCCCAGCAAGGTCATTTAAATGTTCGAGTGCTGGCTGCAGTGGCATTTGGCAGCTGTGGCCTCTGAACTGTTGAACTGCGTCCTTCAACTGGTACGCGCTACTCGCTTTACTGCGCTAATTTGCATTGCTGAAGATAAAAACCGATTGCGCTCCTGCAGCATAATTGAGAACAGGAACAGCAACAAAAACAACAGCAACAACAACAACTTTGTTAGGTGCGCCGCGTGTTGTTGTCCATTTAAGAATGTTGGCCAACTGGCAAGTTAGCTCTACCGTTAATTAATTGCAAGCACGCAAAATGCCTGCTGTAAAATAGCAACAGCAAAAAAGAAAATCACCCACGCTCTCATTCTGGAATGAAGCTAAAAATTAATTTTAAAAACCTTTTCGTTGCCGCTGTTAATTTTCTTTTACTTTAACGCTGTGGCACAATTACGTTTTTATACTTGTTGCGTCGACATTGAGCCATTAAATGCCATTAATTATTTAATCAAATCTTATGATGCTATTTACCAACGTCGGGCGTATACGTGATATTCGTTGAAATGCCAACGCCTGAAAGCAGGCAACAACATTTTTCACTTGACTTCACACACAGCTGGCTGACTGCAAGTGTGTGTGTGTGTGTCTTTCTTTAGCTTAATTGATTTGAGAGCATATTCAACAGCATATTAAGCTAATTTTTTATACATACACTTGTTGAAAAGCTCATTAAGATATTTTAATGGGGGGCTTATTTGTGTTGATATGAAAAATTTGCAGACTTTAAATGATGTGAGACATATTAAGTTATACAAGACATATATATATTAAATTCTCAGCAAGATTTTATCATTCATCTTGCGTCCAGTTGAGTGCACAGAGAACACTTTCCCATATGCGTAAAGTGTCGCGACCTTAACATTTCCTTAGGGAAACTGGGAACAGCTTAGCTCCCACAGCAGCTGATACCCTCAATAAGGATACGCTCTGTCACGCAAACTTCCCTTGCTCGGGCACTAGCCCTCAAGACGCTGAGTCCTTTGTTTGCCAAGCAAACAACTTACAAATTTAATATAATTTTACCCAATATTAAATTTCTACAAATATGCTAAGTAAAAAAAAGAGAATGGAACTTCATATAATCAAAGAAGATTTCTTTCAATTTAAATCTTTTAAAAGCAACGCCTTTTCAATTATATTCTATTCACACAAATTTTGTAGCTAATGTTTAAGCTCAATTAATTATTAAGCAAAGTTTTCACCTGAAGCAAAATTCGCACACATTTTCATTCTTTTCGTTGACAAAGGGACATTTTTCAGATGTTGTTTCGGCGACTGTCAGGCATCTGTTACTCGAGATAAGCAGAATGCCAAACGCTGACAGCCATATTTAAAGACAACACATGGCGCAACAATGCGCAGGCGACAGGCCACATATCATTATGTGACTGGTGAGCAGGTAACGCAAAAGTTCCAAGGGGCTGTCTGTTTTGTGGCAGCAGGAGGCGTCAACCACATGTCACAGACAGTTGCTTACGAAATTAGATGCAGGAATTGTCTTCAATTTTTTTTGCTATTACCTTTTAAATGTCTTCAAGCTAGAAACTTTTTTTCGTTGCGTAGTTATGTAAATTTAATGGTGCTTATTTAAGATGCTGGCAATTAATGCCAGGCAGCGGAAAAGCTTAAATGACGCATATTACTCATACGTACCGTGACACATTAATATTATGTGTGTATAATATATGGCTGGGAACAGCTTATGACCAAAAAAGCACTCACCTGCAAGAAGTAAAAGAAAGAGAAATATATGTGTGAGTATAAATAGAAAGTTGAGACTTTTCTGTGAATTGTGTACAAAGGGAATTTAGTTGACCAACGACAAACACAACAAGCACGGGGCGTGGCTAAAAGGTGAGGCCAAGCAGCTTAACTGGAGCATGCTGTTAATGTTTTTCAATAGCCCTTGATATATGAGCCTCGTGTGAGTGTGTGTGTGTGTGCTTATTCCCCATACTGTGATGTGTGCTTAGTGCTTTCTTAAAGGATTTCATGCAAGGATTGTCTTGCCAGCAAAGAAAGCAAATACTTGTATTGGATAAAATTTATAGCAGTAAATTGAGTAAGTGCTTTTTATAAAATATACTCCTTATAAAATGTGTAAAATTCGAAGGGCATTTTAAGTTGTCCCCTAATTCAAAAGTATATTTCATTTTATGCTTTAATATTTTTGTTATAAGTTTTCCTTGTTTACACTTTTATAAAACATTAATTTTCTCATTAATACTTATTTTCCTTCCTTTAAAAGTCATATCAATATTTAAAATAAATACTCAATCAACAATGTAAGTTCATTGGCTGAGATGCACACGCGCCAAGTGCGCAGATACACAGATAACAAACGAGAGTATAATTAATGTTTATAACTGTAATCAATGTCTGACAGAGACACGCGCGGACTCGCACACAGATGCAGATACCGTAAGCTTCAGCCTGACAAGCCAATTAGCTAGCGGCGCACATAATCACCAATCAAAAGGTGTCGATGCAGCACCAGGAGCAGCCGAAGCAGGAGCTATGGACGCAAGGCTCACAAAAAGCGAGCATAATTGAGTTATTTACGCTAATTGCCATACACACACACACACACACACAACCGGTGTAGGTCTGACATAAATTGGCAGCGCGGTGCGGTGGACCACAAAGTTTGCACAGCGCACGTGACTGACAAACAGGGCAGACTGAACGACAGACTGACTGACAGACTGACTGACAGACTGACTGACAGACCGGCAGGCTCAACACGTCGTCGTGCCTTGAAATTCATATTTCTAGCAAATATACAAAGGCGTTCGAAGAGCAGCCAACGTCGCCCGTTTCCTGTTGCTGTACGCTGCACATCCGTCTGCCGTCAATTGCACACACGAAATCCTTGTGCAGGTGGGCGTGGCACACTGACTGAAGGACTAAGGGCTAAGGCTTTCGGGCAGGCCCTTGCCAAATGCAATTACAAATATTCAATTTGCTGCAATCGCCAACACAAATTGTGGCATTAGGCTCGAAAAAGGGGCGCCTCTTGTGGCACGTGGCACAGTTTACAGCAATTGCAATTGACAAGTTGACTTTTGTGGCTAACTAGCTAGACAAATGGGGAGTTAAGTATTGTAGATTGGATTGGCTTGCAAAAAAACAATATAAACAAATCTGTTTACTTTGTGTTTAAAGATTCACAAAAAGCAAAATAAAAGCAGAGCAACTTAAAGAAAAGTTAAGAATTCTGTTTAAAAGTTCATTCCCAACTGAATAATTGTTGCACTTTCTGCAGCAACTTTGGCTAATAAAGAAGGCTCGCTGTACGAACAACTTTGTAAGTGCTTATTCCTAGAAAGCTAATTGGGAAGAGCGTTGCTCGTGTTTAGTGTTTGTGGGAGGCAATTTCCGGCAACTAAATTCTATAATGGAAACTGCTGTTTTGACACACTTTGAAGTTCATTAGCGGATAAGGCGGAGGCACTTCATAAGCCTGAGCACCTACAAAAAGTTTCCCAGAGGCTTTGATTTAGCCATAGCTTCATATAAAGGTGTCGCCTGTTTTCCACTTCTTGCACTTGAAAGCAGTCGTGCTTAACGACCTCATTATCGGAATTATCGAATGGCCAGCATTACCTAAAAATGTGTCAAGCAGACGTAATCTTTGTGCCGCCTTTTACTTGGGCACGAACCTCGCTGCTTCCGACAGAAATAAGCCAATTATCTATGAGTTCAACATAAGAAAAACATATGCCTTTCTTTTAATGGTTTCTTAGCTAAGAAAACAGTTTATAAACATATATATATAAGCCAAATTTTTAAAGTAAAGCTATAGTTTTGACTAAGTATACGTCATGCCAATAATTATATATGCATTGCATTCAAATTTGAGCCTGTATAATATTAATTAATTGCAACCCACTTCTAACTGAATATTCTTGCTGGTAGAATCAAATAAGAGGACAAACTTCGATCAAAATGGCATCAACCATAAAAATCGGTTGAGTTTTGGAAAAGTAATCGAAGTTTAAAATCCGGGAGGAGTATTTTATATGGATTTGTGAAGTTTACATGTCTTTTTTTTTCTCAAATTTCGCATGATTTTTGACAAAAAAATTGACCCCCTCAAAAATACTTTTAAAGTGGATTTTTATACTAATATTGATACCAGCAAT
>SCDZ01000245.1:0-103535 GCA_004143845.1 Drosophila lacertosa | reverse complement strand
ATGGTATCGCTTGTTAAATTTGGATGATTGAAAGTGTCTCAAAAACAATTTTGAAAGTGGTGAGGCGCGACACTGCTATTTTTATGAACACAGCTGTATGTAAGTATGTGCTGTTACGCATCGTATCGATGTCAGTTTTGCTGGCCAGTATGCTGTTCGTCCGTGGGTCGCACTTTAATTAACTGGGCCAACTGTGCGCCGCTTGGAGCCGTTTACAACAAACAAACAACAAACACAAGCGACCGCTGGCGGCCAGCAGCGAACTAAATTTCAGCTAATTTCTCTTTCAATAAAAGCGCTTGACACGCCCCTGCGCCACCTCACCTCACCACTCCACCGACGCTGCCGCCGCCCTACCAACCCCACGACGTACCCCCAAACCATCTACCGACTACGACTACATTTAGTGCCTTTTTAGCCAATATGCCAAACCGTTTGAAGCAGCAACAGAAAGCAGAGAAGAAAAAACACAAATGTGAATTTAGGCAGCAAATGTAGAAGACAAAGCCATCAAAGAGGTGGGAAGAAGGCGGCGACGACGACGACGGCGGCGCATTAAAATGCGCAGCTGAGCATGTCAATGTTCACTATTAAAGCAGAAAAGAGCAACAAAAGCAACAACAATAACAACAACAGCACACACTCAATAACTGCCAAGAATGGCACGGGCAAGGTGCATGGAAAAGAGAAGGAGGGGGGTGAGGGGAAAATTGAGTAGCGGTGCGAAAAAATAAAAGCGAAAGTAAGTACGTAGGAATCTGTACAAAATGAAAAATATGAAGAAAAAACTGGCTCTAGTTAAGGTTAAGCGACGGTGAGATACCCTGTACCAAGGCTATCCACAATCAGTTAATACAAACGCACATTAAATTAATATAAATAATAAAAATTTTGATATCTTTCAATCGAAATTTCTGTATATGTAAAGTTGAACATTCCTGAACACACGAAGTTAGCTAAATAAATGGCAACATCTTATGCACATTTGCACAATTTAATTATACCCTCATTTTCTTCACCAATGTTCAAGGGTATACAAAAACATAAAACGAAACAACAAAAAACTGAAGAAGCAGCAGTAGTAGTAGCAACAAATCGCGCGCTCCACAGCTTTATAGAAACCAAAACCAGAAAGCGTACAACAGCAACGCAACGTTACAAAGAGAGCCAGCGAGACTGGTGGGGTTGGAAAGCACAGCAGTAAAAGAAAAAAGTATGTTAGTTTTGTTGTTGTTGTTAGTATTGCCTGTTGACTGTGTTGCGCGTACCGTTAACTTGAAATTATGACAAGAAGTGGGGGATGAGGGGAGACAGAAATGGGAGCAACGACAGCGCAGCGGCAGCACCAGCTGGCAAAAGGGTAGGCAGGCAAGCAGCAAAGTGAGCAGCGGCTGACTGACCAAAAATGAGTTGCCAAAAGCAGAAGCCGAGCAGAGGGCAAAGCAAAAAAAACCACACAAATGCAGCAACAACAGCAGTGGCAGCAACAGAAACAACGGCAGCAGCATTCATTGCACAAGTGACCCCAAAATAAAAGTTGCCAACTGCAAAAGTTTGCTGCTATGTGGTGAAGGTGGGAGGTGGTGGTGAAAGGGAAATTGTATGCTCTGCTGTCATGCTCAAGTGCTTTATCCATCATATTATGTAAAATATTCATGTGTATTCGAGTGAGCGAGAGAGCGCCTTTTTACGCCATGCCATTCCTTTCACGCTTCCGAACAAGCTTTACTGCAGAAGTTTTACAACACAAATGCGGATCACAACATGTTCAAATCAAGCTTTACTCTTCACCACGATTTGATGACATCAAAGAGCTCGAAAGCGAACTTAGCTTTCGAGTTCTTCTTCGACACCGATTAGTTGTAGTAGTAATAAAGCTTTTATCAATGTTTTGGGCTGCCTGTGGCATTGAGTAGCTAAACTGAGAAAGAAGAAGCAACAGCTAAGTATTTATTAAGAGTGTGAGAAGTGAGAGCGAGCGCTTATGCACTTGTATTGGCGTGTGTTCGTTTGTCTGTCCGTCTGCGTGAGTGTATGTGTGTGTGGGTGCGTGCGTATGTTGGCATGGCATGCGACCGATAAGCAAACGTTATTGTCCACTCTGCTCAATAACAAACTGACTCTGCAAGCAAGCGAGCGAGGGGGCAAAGCTCTGCTTACTACGGAGGGTTTTTTTGCTTTTGTCTTATCTGTGTTTTTGTTTTGCGCACGTTTTCGATGATGGTCCGTGTGTTGTGGCGAAATATGCCGCTGTTCCTATGCGTGTGTGTGCGTTTGCTATAGGAGTGGGGGAACACGGCTTCTTTCTATACACGCATACACAATTCATATGAAAATTGGGGCATATATTAACCGCTTCACCTGCGTGAGTCCGACCACAGTCCTCCGCCCACTTTCTTAACATTTGATGTTCTGCTTTTGTGATTATTGTTTTGAGTTCAAGGCCTATTAAACTCATGTATTTATAAAATTATCCATCATTTGCTATAAAAGGGGGTGTAAACGGAACAAGACGCCCTGCTATCAAAAAAAATAGTGATGGCAATCATAATTTTATAACATTGTTCGCTTTTGTTTTTGGGTTATCGGGAAAATAAACTGGTTTTTAGTACGTAATGACAATCTTCTCTATGTATGCACATATTTCACTCATTTTAATAGGGTATTCAAATGAGTAAGTGGAGCAGCGCAGCGACTCAGGCTGAAAATGTTAAATAAAAAATGTCGTTCAATCGAACGGCAAGTGCAAAGAAAAGCACATAGCAGCGACGACAAAGAAGCAGAAGAAGAGAGAGACATAGTGATGAGAAGAGAAGGGCAGAGGGGAGAGCGTTGTTGCGAATGTAGGACGAGGCATTCGCATTCATTGTGGCGCTGTTGGGGTCGCTTGGAGCCGCAGGAGGCGTCTGTCACTGACAACTTCATTTGGATGGAAGCAACCGTCACAGCCCCTCACTTCTCACACTACACAAAGCACAGATATATGTACATATGCTAACCAACATAACCTATCTTCTTTACGCACCCCCTCGCTCTCTCTTCCGTTGGCCACGCTTCTTGTTAGCCCAATTTTTACTGTTGCTCGTTTCGGTTCGTGTGATTTGCTGGCCATGCAAATTGAATTTAAAGCGACTTTAAAGAGCACCGTTAACTTCAATAGAGCGCTCTCAGTCTCTTCTTTTCTGCTTCTTCTGCTTATCAATTATTAACTGTTGCGTGTGTGTGTGTTTGCACACTGATAAGTAATTACAAATAGCAACAAATATGCGAAAATGCAAAGTGAGCGCGTGTCGTCAATGAAAAACAAAGAAATACATGACCATGTAATTATTATTACACGGTTTTTTTTTTTTTTTTTTTTTTTATTTTTTTTTTTTATTTTTTTTTTTTTTTTTTTTTTTTTTTTTTTTTTTTTTTTTGAAATAAGGTAAAATTGTAGAGCAGTTTAGAAAGACGCACAACCAATTGAAGGAAATTTCAACTTTCGCCAAGGCAAACTTGGAGACTGATTTTCACTTAAACTAGTTGCCTATGTTTGGTAATATACACTATTAATTGTTGTACACAAACATTTATATACATATGTATGAATGAATAGACATATACATATGTACATACATACACATTAGCTTAAAGCTAATACCAGATACATATACTACTTTAGTATAGAAAAGAAAAATCCCCCTATGTCGTCGTTCTCACTTACGTCATATAAGAAAACTAGATTTTAAGTTATTACTTAAAAACTAAACACTTGCATAAGAAATGAAAGTTTTGCTTTACCAAAAATTCGAATTTATAAGCGAGTGCAAAAAACCCCTTGTTCAATGTAATTGTCTAATCTAATTGTTCTAGATATTTGAAATGCTCAAATGCCCGCGTCCAGACAGACACAAATGCAAATGGCACACGCCCCACAATTGTCTGTCTGTTCGCCCCTGTCTGTGTGAGCGTAAGTGTATTTGTGAAGTGGGCAATCGCTGCTTGTGGTGCAATCGTTACCGAATAGATGAGATGCCCAACAAAAACAGCAACAAGAGAAGCAGCGGCAGCAACAACAACAACATCATCAGCAATAGAAACAACAGACAAGATAACAGAAAACTATAAAAACGTCGTCGCAGTCGCGAATTATTACGACGCCGCAAAATGGGGCGGTGGGTTACAAAATGTGTGCAAAGAGTAAAATGAAGGAACGAGCAGCCGAACGAACGAAAAATACGAGCGTCTTCCTCTCTCACACTCTTCCTCTCTCACACTCTCCCTCTCTCTCTCTCTGTGTGTGTGCGTGTGTGTGTGTGTGTATGTGTCTTTGTATGAGTGAACGCGATTTTTGTTTTAGTAGAGCACAAGGGGGGATGCGGTAAGCCATTGAATAAGCATTTGCTGATTTCTTTTTTGTTTTAAAAATGCATTTTAAGCAAAACAAATAGAAATTCAAATTGTATTTTGATAACAAACGCAAATTGATTACATAGTATGGTGCTGATACTACTTTAAGGTTAATTGGGCAAAGTACCCTAAACACAAATGCTAATGCGTAAGACCATCAAGAAACATAAGCACACAAGTGTAAATGTAAGTATGTATGGACATATGCTAACTTCATACATACATATGTACTTTTATAAATATATATGTACATACACATGTAAGTACGTGCATGCACATTGTCAGTTTTTTTTATAAATTTCTCCCATATGCTCTAAGCGCTCATTTTTTTCTCTCTTTTAATTAAGTTATCGATTGCTGCTGCTGCTGCATGAAAACTTCAAAGTAATAAGCGCAAGTACATACATACATCCACATGAACTACTTGCATTTACACATGCACATACATATATGCTCTGTATGTATGTATTTATATTCAAGCGTCTCGCTGGAGAAAACATGTCAAACAAAGCAAAGCGAAGTAAAAACGGAAACGCAGCACACGAAACGGCAGCAGCAGCAGCGCCAACGATGACGTCGACGTCGCGCTAGCAGCGACTGACTCGCTGCCAAGAAGAAGCGAATCAAAAGCCAAAAGGAAAAACTGCGATTGCTATGAATTAAGTTTTTGGCTGCGCGCAAAAAAAAAAACTGAAGAAAAAACAGCTTCAAATGTCTTTGAGAGTGTGTGTGTGGTTGTATGTAGTAACGGAATTTTTTTGTTTTCTTTCCTTGCAGGCGCGCTGAGCCAAATTAAAAAGAGGAAGCGCAACAGCAGCTACAGCAAAAAGAAAGCCATACGAAGCTAGATGGGGATAGACGATAGTTGGGCGAAGAAAGGGGAGGGTTACGCGTGCTATCAAAAATGGGCGTACGTAAGGCGCGGCGGAGTTAGAACTTAACCGCGTCGTAATCTTGACATGCGTACCGTACGCAAAATCATATAAAACGTAACAACGTTAACCGTAAATAAAGTAAAAAAAGCAATACAAAACAAATGGCGAATCCAGCGAATACACAAAACAGAATTGAGCACTGACAGCAACAAAAAGTAAGCGAAACAAAAGAAATACACAAAATTTTAAATACAACAACAATCAAATTATGGGGCCCAACTATTTCACGGCAAACGCCAGCAGCGACAGCGGCAGCAGCAAAGAAAATGAAGAAAATAACCACGAAAAG
Organism: Drosophila lacertosa; assembly: GCA_004143845.1. Taxonomy (NCBI): domain Eukaryota; kingdom Metazoa; phylum Arthropoda; class Insecta; order Diptera; family Drosophilidae; genus Drosophila; species Drosophila lacertosa. The sequence continues at coordinate 97,919 of SCDZ01000245.1, read as the reverse complement.
AAAAACCCCAGCTGCGCGCAGAAACCTAAATACACTTGCTTACTTAATGTTCAAGTAATTTATTTACAGACCAAATATGTAAATCCTCAAAGCAAGCCAAGCAGTTTAAACGCCTACATACATACATACATATTCAAGTGGAAACTACTCCCATGGAGCATACATATGTTTAGCCAAATAGCGCGTTTTAACGATCACCCAATAAAGTTGAGACTTTTATTGTGATATGGACATATAAATGGCAATCAACAGCCACACACACACAACTTTACAGATTATCCATCTACATTACTTACATACCTGCATACTTATGTACATACATTGCAAGCACAACAGGCATGCACACTGTTGCCGCTGGGTGCGCGTCACTCTTGAAGCTTTTATTTTTTTGAGAGCAAAGAGAGCGCCCAAAGAGCATAAGAATTGCATTTAAAGAAAACAAAACAATAATAAACAACAAAAGCTGCACCAATACATACGCATTTTCGATTCGCACTCAATAATTGATGTTTGCATTATGCATGCGAGCACACAATAATTAGACTTATTTCAAGATCAGCTCAAATAGACTATCACTTCAATTTTCTTTTTCGTTATTTCCTCTGCAAAATTCTTTTGTAATAATTTTGTGTGTGTGTTAAAAAGTTTTAATAACTCTTGGACTTTGCATGGCTATAAATAATTTATACGCACACAGACAAATGAACATGTTAATGTCGTTGTGCGTGTGTGTTTGCAAAGTCTGAAGGTTTTGGTTGCGTTTTGTGTTTTCGTTGTTTTTGTTGTTGGCATGTGCTGGCTTTGGTTTCTGTGTGTGTTTGCGGTGTATATGTGGAGACTTTAGAGGTGCACACAGCACACTAACAAAAACAGCAGAAGTACTCGAATAAAAACTGTCCGACTGGAAGATACTCTGTACATAGATTTGAAATGCCTTGATATAGATTTATAATAAGTATTTTGCTTTTCTTTCTTCCAAGTCCCACCAACGAAAATTTATTGCTTAAGGTTTTATTTTATGCTTGAAATGCCATGTATTAAAAACGATGTAAATCGATATAAATTAAACATTTATAAAACGATATGTCTGTAGCTTTTATAGTTTTCATTATACCCTTGTTTTATATGGTTTTCAATGGCTATAGGGTATAATAAGAAAAACAACAACAATAACAATGTTGCTTGCTATCATCAATGTTGTTGTTGTTGCTGCTGTTATGGTTGCTTTTTGTTGCAAGTGGAACGTGATTATTTCAACGAGCGCAACGTTTTTTAGCACACACTAACACACACACACACACAAACTGTGTTGCATATACATACATATATATATATATATATATACATGTGTGTGTGTGTGTGTGTGTATGTGTTTCCACAGCTTGCTTTGATTTCTTTTGGCTTTTCAGTTGCCTGCAAAACGCGCTATCTGCGAAGGTTGTTCCCCACTGTATTTGGGTGCGCGTGTGTATTTGTTGCTTATTAAACGTTTTGTGCTTTTCGTTAGTTTATTTGTTGTTCCTGTCTTTTCTAATTTGTTTGGCTGATTGACAGCAATAACTTGATTATTGACTATCGTACAATAATGTACGTAAGCGATAAATGTGATCGATTTATGTGCCATTTGTTATCGAATTTTGTATGTGTTTACGACTCTGTGATGCATGTACGTATGTGCTTGCATATATGTACAAATGTATGTACATATGTACACATTTTGATTTCATTCGTTTTTCCCAAAAATCGAAATTTATCGATAATAATAAAGGCTAATTACATACAATATATACAGTTTAATGCCATTTCGCACTTTGAATATTTAACGAGAAGCTTATGTAATAGTCAAAAGTTATTAATAAATTCGACAATTTTTAAACAAAAGGAAAGGGGCGAAAAGAGAACCCGTTTTGTGCAGAGCATGTCAATTATTTTTCATAATTTTGTTAATTAGTTGATAAGAAAGACTTTTCTTGTGCTTTTTCCCCCGATTTTGGTTTCCTTGATTTTTTTCGAAACTTCTGTGTTAAATATTCTTCCACTTAGTTTAAACAGTGGAAATTATCAACAATTTACAAACATATGTACATATGTATGTGTGGTGATTAACTTAACTTCTTCCATTTTTTAAAATATTTTTTTTTTTTTTGATAACGATAGCTAATTTAACTAGATGAATGCAATAAATTACTTTTCAGTTATGCAATTAACAATTCCTATGTTGTATGCATCGTCGCTTTATATGTATCAATATTTACACATCTTCCGTTGTTTGAAGGGGATTTAATAACGGCCCTCTGAATTTAACTATTCATACCATTCTTTTTACTTGAGCACTTCGTGTCGTGTCGTGCACTCTCGTGTCACGCAGGCAAATACGAGAAGCGTCCATCTGTGGAACAACGAACCATTTTAGTTGCCTGCACCTTGCTTCGTTTTGTTTTGTTTCTTTTCTTTCACTTTGCTGCTGTTTCTCTTTTCACTGCTGCCGTTGTAAGTTTCGTTTTGTATTTTGTGTCGTTTCTGTTACTGTTTGATCTACTGTAGTAGTTGTTATTATTATTGCTGTTTAATGTCTTGTGTCTCTGCTTTACTATGCTTGTTGTGCTTAACGTTTGGCCTGAATGCAACTATAAAATTCTTCCATGCACGCTCGTTATAATGAACGAATTGTAATCTCCTTTCAATCAACACACTCATAACACACACTTTCACCTCAGATAAATGACTGCTTAGGCAAATTTAGCGCACATTCGTTTTACCGTGTGCTTACCGCAGCACAGTATCTTTTATTGTTGTTGCTGCGGTTACGTTGACCACAGCCCAGCTCAGACGGAAATATCCTTTAAGCGCGTCAAGTTACAAGAGCAGAAAACTTAACGGAAGTCTTTGGACGGAGAGCGTTGCCACCGTCATTAAAAAAAAAGAAACCGAAAAGCAAACTTAAAAGCAAGAACGAAAACACAACCTGAACCACCGTTATAATACTTAATATAAAATCTTATTCTTCTAACTCTTGGCTCTCACTTTCTCTCTTCGCCTTACTCAACTACTTTTAATAAGAGGATATTGTATTTAGCTGACTGATTTAAACTATTTAAAGAAATCGCATCAATTCTCGCCCAACTCATGTTCTTCCTCTCCCTCTTGCTTTTTATACGCACTTTGGCCTTTCGCAAAGCTCCGAAGGTTGCACACGCTCACGCACACATTTTAAAGGGCAATCGAAAGTGCGAGAACGCGTGGGTATTCCCCGTCCCCGTGCCGTCTCCCACGCAATTTTGAGACTTGCTTTTTCATCATTAAAAGTGGTATTTTTTCTAGTGGGTGCTTCCCCGCAATTAAATAAATAAAGAATTAACATTAAGCAAAAATACAATAACTATTTTTATCCTATTTTAATTTCTGTTTTGCTTTTGTTAGATGGTTTTTGTTTGCCTATTCAAAAGTTTTTAACTCTATTCTAACTTTTTTTATTTAGTTGAATTTTCCCCCATTTTTTTTTTCCTTCTATTTTTTTTGTTTTCTTTTTTTTTTTTTTTTTTTTTTTTTTTTAAGTTGGCAGTTCTGGGGCACACTTGAGGTGTTTAATCACGTATTATCACAAAGTGTGTGTGTATACCTAGTTTTATAAATATTTTAAATTCCTTTTTTGTACTTACTTGGGCAAATTCTGTAGGTAACGCATCTGTTTCTCGCGCCGCAGCTCATCGGTGAGACGGCAATAGGTGTTGTTAATGCAAACGCTGCGCCGCAGGTTCGCCTCAGAGTCCTTAATGCGCTCGAGCTTGTGGGCGCACAGCTGCAGGATGCGTTTGCGCTCCTCGCGCTGGCGCAGCTTCGGCGAGATCATTGGCACGCGCGACCGATGATGATGATATCCAATCGGCGGCGAGCAGCGCGGCGGTCCAAACATGTCCGAGTCATCGTCGCTGCCGCCGTTGCCGCTGCCGTTTGCTGCATTTGTGTTGGTTGGCAAGGTCATTGTGCGATGCGTCTGCGACTGTGTCTGTGACGATGTCTGTGTTAGTGTGTGTAAATATGTGTGCGAGCGCAACTGCGAATGTCTGTGTGTGCGTCTGGCTCGCATTCAAAGCTCTGCGCTGGCTGCGACGCTCTTTAAGTCTCTCTTCTCTGCTCTTCTCTGGCTTTGGTTGTTGCGATTGCTTCTTTCAACTTTCGGTTCTTCTTCTTCCTCAGTTGCTGCTGTTGCAATTGCCACTGCTGCTGCGTCTTCCCCACTGCACACAAGGTAAACCACAAATCGTTTAAAGTTTTTGTTTTGTTTTGTTGTTTCTTTCGTTATTTTTTTTTTTTACTTTTTTATTAGCTGTTCAGTTGCTTACATAAATTTTTGTTGCTTTTTAAGCACACTTTGCTTTTTGAAGTTTAAGGATTTTTGACAGGAAGCAACGTTAATTTTTGTTCCGTTTTTTTAGCAATTAAAACACATGTATACGTTTGAGTGTGTGTTTGATCCGCTGCGGTGCCTGGCTGATGCGGAAAGAGGCTCGTTGCGTGCTGCTCCTCTTTACGTTTTGCTGCGTAAGATTTCACTTTGCTTTTGCTGTATGTTTGCGAGTGTATGTGGCCCGTTATGTTTCGTTAACTTTGCATTAGTTTGCTCGCTCTAGCTATGTAGTTGTTGCCGTTGTGGTTGAATCCAAATTCAAAATAATCCAGGACTTTTGAATTGTGACCATCAAACAAAGATAAACCCAACAAAAATGTAAAAAAAAATATTTCTTTATTCTTTAATTTATTTGCTTTTTTAACTGTTTAGTTCAGGCACACAATTGACAATTGCAATTAAAGTTGGCAGCCTTTCGGTTTTGACTTAAATATGTTTAGTACTATTTAAATGTTTTTCACTGTTTTCGGTTTTTTATTGCTGAACGCGCGGCGTTTTCGGGCGGTGGGCAGTGCAAGTGCAGTTGGAGGGCTGGAAAGCGACGGCACACAAATTTTAATAGGGTGAAGAAGGGAGAGGCACAAAAGTCTTTTAATAATTGTTTGTTGTAGCTTGTAAGTTTTTTTTTTATTTTGGTTGGCAAATTGTAGGCGCCTGTTGAAGTTGCGTGAGTGAGTTATAGCGAGTTAGAGACAGATAGAGAGAGAGAGAGAGAGAGAGAGAGAGAGAGCGCGGAACGTGTAAGTTGGGGAGCGCGTGGTTTTTCTGTTTGTTGCTGCGTTACTTGTGTCACTAGGCCGAACTTTGCCGCTGCCGCTTGCACGTCCGCACAGTTCTCGCGTTCGATGTGAACTGAAAACTGAATGAATGAAGCGCACGGGCTTTGGTTGGCATCAGCAGCAGCAACGGCCGTTTTGTTTGCCTTTGCCTGCGCTCGTTGGCAACGACGGCGACGTCGATGTTGACGTCGACGTTGACGTCGCGACTTCGGCAGCGTGCACAGATGTTCAACTAACTTCGGCTCGGCCGCTGCCGGCATCGCAGCCGCACGTACAAACGGAAGTAGCAGCCAGCAGCGACGCGTCGGCTAGGCTAAGCCGAGCCAAGCGAGCAGAAGCGCCAGTCCAAAAAGAGCCTAAGAGAGCGTTGCTGAACAGCATAAGAGAGCATTGCATGGCGTACGTGCGTGCTGTGCTGCTCTATATGTATGCATGTGTGTGTGTGTGATATGCAAGATTTTGGCACGGTATGGTAGTGTACGTGTGTGTGTGTGTGGGGGGCATTTTCTTAGCGTGTATTTTTCGTCTGTTTGTCTGCTGTGCCATTTGTAACGGAAGCAAAACGCAAACACACGCGCCACCAGCTCCAACTGAGCAAAAGGGTGGGCGGCTGCGACGAACAGTTAGACAAAATTTAAGAGCCTCTTGTTGTCGCCTGTCGCTATTTGTGTGTGCCCGTGACGCTGCCGCTGCCGCTGCTGCTGTTGCTGCTCTGGCGGCTTGGCACGCGCTGGGGCCAATGAGCATAAATTTTATAGTTTTCTTTTGGCATATCTGTATGTATGTACGCGCATGCATGCATGTTTGTTTATGTATTTACATACATATGTACTTATTTTTGGCTTTTTCATTATGTAAAAAGTAACTGGCCTTAAGCGACAGCGCCACAGAACGGTAGTGGCAACATTTATAAGGTTGCCAGCTCGCCTGATGACAAATGGCGGTCATTGTCTCTGTCGCTAACACTGCGCTAGCTCATCATCGGAAATGGCGAGTCTATCAACGTTGTTGCAAACGCTGACAAAGTTTTTAGCATGCATGTTTCTAAACAAACATATGTATGTACATATGTACATATGTATGTATATGTATGCATATTTTCGTGTGCCTAAATGCTTGAGGTCACTTCAGGCGCTCTCTTTAATTTAGCATGATTATTGTTGTTTTACGTTAACACAAAAAATGCAATAGCTCTTTCAAACACATATACATATGCACATTCATACATACATACACATCAATACTTTAAGAGAACATCTTGTTGATCATTATGATGGTTACGAAGTTCTGTTGCTGCAGTCATTTTCAATTGCCGCTGCGCTGACTTCTAATTCTGTGAAACATTTGCGACTCAAGCATTTTAATTTGTTATAGTCCCAAAAAAATAAAGCAAAAATAAAATCTAGCGATAAACAATGCAAACTATAATTTTCTTGCTAAACGTCATGACTCAAATGTGTTTTTTCATATTTAACTGTGAACTGAGTGGGCAGCGACAGAAGCAAATGAAGACGACGCAGCAGAGGCTGAATAACCGTTCGTTGAAAGCTTCGACTGGCCATTCAACAGCCAATCAAAGTGAGTGTTTGATCAAATCCTGAGAAAACAAAAATACCAACAACCAAGCAAAAAATATATGTTCATGTATATGTATGTACATATGTATATACATATATATGTATTTACATAGTATATTGAACAATCCTAGGAAGGCTTTCCTTTAGTGTTCATACGAAAAACCACGGACATATACCCGAATGTTGAGCGGCTAGAAAATACCCTGTCGCAACAATCGTGACACCATTTTAAGCCTGTGCAACTGCAATTTAATTTTTGTGGTGCGAGTGGGATAATATTTTTATAAGAGAAAAAGTCTTAAATTATTTTTATTTAACAAAAATACAATAAGCAAATATATCGTGCCTCCTGCTTTCATAGTCTGCAAAGCATGCTAAGTCCAAGTGTCAATATCGATATATGGAATTATTAATTAAATAAATAACAAAAGGCGATTCTAGACACAAATATACATCCACATACCTCCTTTCACTGTATCAAACGCTAGCTTAAGCCATAATATACCCTTTTTAATGCAAGCTGTAAAAAATGAACTAACCTTATTTTATTTTAATTATGACGAACTGAGGAGCTGCAAGAAGAGAACTAGAAAGAGAGAGCGCGAAACGTGCACTGTGCTTGTTTTTGTTTTCCTCGACCTTGCAGGCGTCTGTCCACACGTATTGTCTACTTAAATATACATACATACATACATACATATGTATGTACATATATACGTATGTATTTACATGTATGCATAAAGAGCTCAGACTTTTACTTGCTATTCGTTAAGCTATATACATACATACATATATATATATGTATATATGTATGTATATATGTATATATATACATATATACTATAAGGAACTGTTTATTTGCAAGAGTAATCAGCACTAGACTGCCGCAAATGCCGCCTATTTAATTCGCTCTTAGTTCAATGTCACACACACACTCGCACACAAATGTGTCTGTGAATCCTTTGCACTGCATTGACCTTTAGTGGCCTTCGAAATTGCCCCTGGCCCTATTGGCCGAACGCCTGATGCCACTCTTTCTGTTTTTTTGTAGTATATGCAGCGGCCTGCATTGTAAAAAAAATTAAATTACGTAATTAAGAAGGCCTAATAATTAAGTATTTATTGCTTTCAATTTGCTGCACGATAAGCGGCAGCCGAAAAAGAAAACACAAAAATTGAATCGCACTCACGCACACAAGCAAGCATACATAGACAGACAGCGCTGACGCACGCTGAAATGCCAGCGACAGCAGCAGCCGCGACTACCTGCGGCGACTGAGAAAAAGAAATCACCGCGCTTTATTTCAAGATGGTGTTTTTTCCACATCAATTTCTGTTATTGTGTTCGTTCTTTGCTGTGCGATTGAAGGGGCGGGGTGCCTATTGCAGGCTTTGGCTTGAGCAGGTACAAAGCGGCGGTGAATTTCAGCAATAGCAAACGCACGCACACACACATACTAGCAAACGACCAACAGCAGCAGCAGCAAATCGTAGCGAAACGAAAACGAAAACTGCCCACTGCCAAAGCAGTAACAAAAACAAATAAAGCAGCAGCAACAACAACAGCAACGTTAGCCCATATGCAGCAGCCGCTGACGCGTCGCCGTCGTCTGCATTTCACACAGAATTCGCCAAAACTCGCGCTAAAGTCAAACAAAAAAAATCACAATTCTCAAAGGTAAAGCCGCCCGTTGACTTTATAGTAGGAGTTGATCCCGCACATACAAACAAACAAACACACAGAAACAATTTAATTATCAATAACATATTTAAGTTTCGTATGCCGCTTGCCCGCCACCACCGCAAGCTCAATGTGTGTTTTTTTTTTGCGCGCACGTTCTCTTTGGCTTGGCGCTCTTTGCATTTGCAAAAGCAGCGACGCAGACACAGTGGTTCGTTAGAAGTGAATCGCTATTAATATGCATATGTATATGTCAACATATTTGTTATTTAATGTAAGCTATATTGATGTATATAATAATTAATTTGTAACCTTATTCAATAGATTTTTTTTATCATTTATATATGTATTTATTTCTGTATTTTTTTTTTTGATGTTTTGCTATTCCCAAAGTAATCAATAAGTAGTGCATTGTTTGTTATTTACTAAACATATTTTACAGAACACAATTTATCTTATTTGGCTGTTTTATATGTGTGTCTCAGGCATGTTCACTAAACCAGAAACAACACATCTACAAATACTATGTGAACAATTCCAGCTAAAACCCAACAATGCTGCACATGCTACATTAATGGTCTATCGTATCATTAACATTCCATACAAATAGTCCCACTGTGCGCCGTGTGAATGAACGTATAAAAAGTGAGAGCGCGTCGTCGCGCTCATAAACGAAAATCAATGACTCCCAATGAGCGTCGCGTTGCCCCACAACTTCGCCGATGCCGCCACAGCGCTCTCCCGTGCCCCGCTCGCACACTTCAAAAGCAAACCTTTGGCTTGCTCTGTTGTTGTTCCTATTTGTTGCGGTGGCTTCTTCCTTCGCTCGTTCTTGTTTTTGTTGCTGCTGTTGGCGACCAAAGCAGCGCAGTGATAAATGCGTCAGCGTCAGCAGTTTCGGCTGCGTTGCATGTGTGTGTGAGTTTGCTTGTGTGTCCTGTTCTTTTTTTGGTTTTGTTTTTGCTGCTGATTTGGTGCATTAAAAATGACTTGTGTTTGGAGCATTGTTGAATTGACTCTAAGTATTTAAAGCTGATGCTGCTATGCTCGCACACACGCGCGCAGACTACAGGCCAGTTTTCGTTGCTGTTGTTGTTGCCATTTTACAACGTCTGCGGGCTCTGCCCCTGCTTCTGCTCCTGTCGTCGTTGTTGTCGGTGTTTTTTACTGTATGCCCTTCACAAAAAAGTGGTTGTTGTTGTTGTTGGTATGTTTGCCTACATTATGTATGTATGTATATACATACATACATACATAGTATGCACGTTGCTATGAGTGTGCTTGTGTGTTTGTGTATTATACATAAATTTAGTCATGTTTGCAATACACAGAATCTATTGCAAAGCCAAACGGCACAGGCAAAAGGGTAACGTAACGGTAGTGCTACCAAACGAACGACCGGCGAAAGCATATTCCCATGCTAGCGCTTGCTCGCTCTCTCTGTCTCTCTCTCGCTTTGCTGGTCCGTCTCTGCCTCTCTTTCTGCATGTCGCTCTCTTTGCTCTGGTACTCTTTGTGTTTATGCTTAACATTGATACGTGCCACTTTTCGCCGCCATCAGAGAGATACACTCTGTAGAGAAACACGGGCAGCTGGCTAAGTTTGTAATTAATTGCGGCCTTGCCACACACACACAACGCAGCCGCCCGTCCGCCCCCAATATCGTCTGGCTAACGCCGCTGTCGAGACGCGACGTGAGAAAGCTATAGTCAAAGCGCTCCGCTTGTTCGCCTGACTGCCCACTGCTGCTGCGGCCCTCGTTATACCCTATTGAAGGTGGCAGAGGGTGACGTGGCTTAGGTGCGTATGTACACACATATGTATGAATATAACAGTATATTATTTATCAGCACGACTAGCTAAGTGGGTTTATAATTTTTATATGATTTATTGTCCAAACTCAAATACATGTACATATGTATATATCAATATTTAAATATGTTCTCACAAAGAATACACAGCTTATAAATATTCCTTTCTCCATTCGCAACCAAACAGGGCATTTCTTGTTCGCGTACTTGCGACTAGAGCATTCTTACTTGTTTTCTCTCTCTTGGTGCGGGCCACGGCCCAACATAGACCTGACAGAGGGCACTCGCAGTTTGAGCAGAGAAAGCGTGCTAGTTACAGTTGCAATGTTAAACTTCGGCTTCAATACATCCCCCCTATTCCTCTTTCACCCCTGCAACGTCTTGCGAGCAATCAGCGGCTTAAGAGCCAGCGCTGCCGCAAAGAGCGCAGGCTGGACGTGATCATTTACTAATTGATTGTGTGCACAAATGCTTTGCTTTAAAACAGGCTCATTCCAGAACATTATATAAACAGCAACTAACTGCAACTCATTCAAAATGCTTACTCTTACACACATGCCTATACGTATGTGTGTACATACATACATACATATATGCATTAATACATATGTATGTATGTACATGTTCTCTGTTCGCTTTGAGTTTGCCGCCAGTATGAATGCGATTAGCTACTGCTAACTTAACGAATCTTTAAATATTTAGCAAAATCTCATCTCGAGCGTCGCCGCCCGCACGCACGTTGTCGTTGCTACACCTTTATCGTTTCTTTCATTTGCCCACACCAAAAACCGAAAGAAAAAACCCATTCGCTGCCGGTGCATATGCTTCAGCTGTCTGGTCTGTCTGGCCGTATGAATGTGTGCGAGTGTGTGCGTGTCTGTTCATGCCTGTGCCTGGTTTGCGGCTGCTGCTCACCTCTCACTCAACTTATCGCATAATCGCAACGCGTTGTAAAGACTGAGGCTAACTGTGTGTGTATGCATGTGTATGGCAGTGAGCGCGCTTATGTTTGTATGTGTACATAATTGTCATTGCCGTTGCTGTATTTTCTCGTTGTTGTAGCTGCCACTGCAGCAGCACTGCAGTCTTTGCTATTTTATTATTGTTTTGCTTTGACACGTTTTGATTTGGATTTGTTTTGCATAAGCATAGACGTAAGCGTAAACATAAGAATAGCGCCGTTGCCTTAATATCAGCATACAATTGGTGAGTTTAGTGCGAAACAAATAAAAAGAAGCATTGAAATAATTTCTAAATCACAATAAGCATATGTCATCGAGTGTGTCATCGTGTGTGCTTGCAATTACTCACATACATGCATGTACATATGTATGTATGTATACCTTTCATACATTGTGTAAGCAGGCATTTTTTTATGTTGTCAAAATAATTTCTGTTCTATTTAATTTCGATTCATTGAACTCCGCATTGGGTCATTACTAAATACGCTTGTGTAGTTTTTTCTTTTGCGTTTTGCTCCAATCGATTCTCAAGTTTGTTTGCGACAATTCAAAATCGTTCCGGCAGTACACACTCATTTGTGTGTATGTATATTAAACATGCATACATACATACATATGTCGAAATGATTTCGATTTTCATTTATTGTGTTTTAGCTTTTACTGCTGCTGCTGCCGCTGGCGTCTCTGCCATCGCCACTGACTTCGCGGTCGCTTCTGTTATTGTAATTTGTGTTTGCCGTTTGCGTAGTTAAAACCTGTTGGCTGTAGTTGTTGTTGTTGCTCTTCTTCTTCGCCTTCTGCTGCTGTTTGTTGTCATGTACGAATCGTCGCAGTCGTGTTTATACCGTATATCCGAATGGCTTATGAGGTATATTACACATGCGATATTTACGTCAATATACATATGTATGTATGTATGTTCATAGATATGTATGATATATGTATGTGTTTTATTTAATGCATATGCTCATATAGGTACATGCTCATACATAGAAATACATGTATGTATGTATACATACATACATATACATGTGCATATTCACATATTCCCATGGATCTAGATTATCACATACACAACATAGGAAACTGTATCAATTAACATAGCATACTTATTTGCGGTTCAATGAATGCGCTTACAAGGTGCTGCAATATCAAACTAATGTTCGCAATACTATCTAGTCCGACTTAAAGCCTCTAAAATTACAACTAAAACACCAGCAGCCGCAGCAGACACTAAAGAAAGAGAGAAAAGCAGCGGCAGCATTCAACAAAAGTTTTGAGCAGACGCTCACACACATACACACACGATAGACACAGCCACAATCGGTGAATCCAGTGTGTGAGTGCACCCCAGCACTCCAGTGTTAATAATTTGCCAATTCTGCCCATTTGGCACTTATCAACTAAATGTATTGCTATATGTGTGATTATACATACATACAGAACACAGTATATGTATTTACGTGCGTACGCACACAATTTGGCGGCGCAATTGATAAGCACTTGTGACGTCATGGCAGGTGAAGCTGTTGTTGTTTTATTTGCTTGTTTTTTCTTGTGTGTAGGCAGCCGCCCAATGATTGAAACCCAAACTGGTTTTAACACGCACATGGGCAGACGCGGCAGCGTTGCCAGACAGCGCACGGGAGGTATTAACAATAACATAATTATGTTAGGCCTAAGCTTAAACGGTGTACTGAACATACACGCACACATCCAGACACTTAAACCCAAGGCGTTGCTCATTGGAGCAAAGACAAATTGATTTAATTACATTTTAAATATGTTAACAAGCTACAACTGTGGCGATAACAAACAAAAAATGCACACGAAATGGAATTTCCGAAAATCGTAAACATAGCCAACCGCAGCAAGCAGCGACGCTAACGTTGCGACGCGACTCGGCTGTTGCCAACGCCGCTGGCGACGTCGACGCCTATGAGCGAGCGTCGACCTGTATTCGCGCGCTTTTTACGTTTGCTTCGGCATACAGATGCATGCCTGCCTGCGTCTGTGTGTGTACATATGCATACCTGCCATGCCTGCCTTAACGTGTGTACGTACATCCATGTGTACGTATGTACATATGTATGTGTTTGTGTGCACTGTGGCTGGATGTGCATATGTTGCCATTTAGCTTGGGCCACTGAGACTGACGCTTGTGTTGCTGTTGTTATGTTTTTTTGCTGCTTTGTTGTTCGTCATGAGAGAGTGTGAAGCGGTAGCGGGCGCAACGTCAACAGCTGGCGGCTATCGGACAAGCCAAAGCGGCTTTATAACCATAAAAGCCATAAAAAAGCATAAAGAGCCTCACCAAAAGCAACAAAAATTGAGGCAAGAGAGCGGCAAAACCAACAAAAACAACATCAGCACAGCATTAAGCGCATATTCAGCGAGCGGCCAAAGAGAGAATAGAATAGACATATAGAGAAAGAGAGCGTGCACGGCGTTGACAATTTTATTCGATTTGCCTGCTGTTGTTGTTTCGCTGCTGCTGTTGCTTTTGGTGTGGTTCTTGTTCTTGTTCGCCGAAGGGTTGTGGGAGAGTGTATTAAGTGGGGGGCGGCCGCAGCCATAACGGACAAGGTTGTAAGCATGTGGCGTCTCTTGTGCGTATGCGGCTCGGTGCTTGCGTGTGTTTATATTTGCGCGTGTATTTGTGTGCGTTTATTTCAAGCTTTTCGCTGGAGTTGTTTTTGGTTATTATTATTTTTTTTATTGCCACTTGCGTGTGCTGCCATTTAGCGCATTTAATTTAATAATTAAGTCGCTGACGAAGACGCGCTCTCCATAACGCCAATACCCCCTCCCCCCTTAACACACAGATACATATATACCAACAAGCTTAAATAAATATACATAAATATGTCATATATATATATACATCTACATATGTATATGTATACACTTGTGTGAGTACGAGCTGCTCCCTTCTATTCGCATTGCGGTCTGAAGGCCGCTTATTTTGCTTGCAATGGGCATAGTTAATGCAATGTTCGAAAGAGACGCGAGGAGCACGATTATGTACATACATTCATATGTATATACTATTTTGTTTTACTCTAAGTAATATAAATGCATTTAACAGACTTTATTGTTGTAAAATTTGTAAAAATAAAACCGATTTTAATGCATTATGTAGATTATGCCAGTAAGTGTATTCAATATTCAACAGCACAAAGATAACCGATCTTTTGCGCTTATTCAAAATTCGTAAAACTTTTTTTATATTATAAGGGTAAGACGCAGATGGAGGTAACTTACAATTCTGTTAAGCCTGCAACATTTTGCACAAGTGAATGTGTCAAAATAAAGTGGGGGTAGGAAAAGAGCGGAAAATGATTGGAACTTGAAACATACGATGAATGAATGAGGTTTCTGTTATTTTATCTTAACCTTTATGCGAGTTGTTTTCAAATTGTGAATTGGGGCATTTGTGCTTGTTTACCAGTTAGAAAACTAACTCATTGTCGTACAATGGCCTAAATACCTACACAAAAAATTAAAATGAAAAAAAAACCAACTTTAAAATAAATATTACCTTGAAGCGAGCATTTTATACAAGGGGCTAATGCCCGAAATTTCGTTGAAGTTTCTTCGTGTGTGTGTGTCTTGTTTTATTTATTTATTTTATTCGTTGTTATTTGCTGTTAATTTTTTGGCATGGATGTGACATTGATATAACTGCTGAGTCAAAGTGTTGGGTCATTCGCCTAAACGCCGTCTAACGAGACGCGGGGGTGGGGAGTGAGGAGCTCTCATAACCATGACAGAGCGCGAGTTCGTTGGGACACGATTACGAAGCTTATCTTGCCTCGGATATGACCTAATCGCATTTATTAATAACTGATGCTACCGATAATAACCAATTAGCATAAAAATAGCGACATTGTATCAGTTTAATAAAGTTACTGCAACTAAATTATTCAATGCGCACACACGCACACAAACAATTGTGTGTACATACATACATGCACAAGCAAATTACGGGATCGGTTCTCGGGCGCATTACCAAACACTTTCCCATTGGACGCGCGGCCACCAACAATTATCTTGTCACCCATCTCGCTGCTGGCTTGTTATTTGGCAAAGTAAATACACACACACACACATACAAATACGCTTTTACACACCCCACCACTCGTTTACTCTTTTTACAGTTACACGTGCGTGCGTCGTCCTCGTCATTACCTTATGCCTCCCCAACATCCCACATTGCTACAGCCCACTCGCGTAAAATCATCAACACTCGACAAACAGAAACAGAGCGCAACTTTTGCCAGCCACACAGTTTTGCTGGTTTCTCTCTCTCTCTCTCTCTCTCTCTGTTTCTCTATTAGTCTGTCCCTGTGCCTCTCCCTCACCCACTCTCTTGCTACAAGTTTCTTGTCCGCTCTCTGTCTGTCTCTCATCTCTCTTGGTGTCTTTGGCTGCTCTCAATAGCTAGCTACTACGTGTGTGTACTTCGATTTCAGCTTTAACTTCTCTTGCTGTGCTGTGTTTATCCATATACATACTTGACTAGGCAGCAAGCTTATCAACTATTACAGCGCTGGAAAACTCGCTTCTACTGCTTCAAGGAATAAAATAAAATAAAATAAAAAAATATAAATATAAAAATAAATTTAATTTTTGCACTCAAAAATGCTGTTATTTGCAACAGATATAATTCCATATTTAGTTTAAGCTGATTATGACAGACCGAACCGTTAGTGTATGCGGAATTCGGTGTTGTGCTATTCCTTATGATACTTTACTTGTTGTTGCTTTTTATTGCGGTTTTGCATTTAGAAATTGATGATGATGCCTCTTTGTATTTGCGTGCGTATATTTATATGTGCGTATGTGTGTGTGCGTGCGTGTGGGAACGTTTTCCTTTTAAATTGAAACTGTAACACGAAATATACGCCCGATGTATTTGAGTGTTTGTTGTAGTGTAGTACGCACAAGTGGCCGGCCAACCCTCGGGCACTGCTTGTCCCAGCTTGCTTTGGTGGCCCGGCGGCGTGAAGAAAAACATTTTATGGTCTTCTGTTTAGCTTTTGAGTGGCTTTAAATGCGTTTTTCGTCTGATTTTTATTTACCTCGTGTCCCTGCCCCCCTGTTTGTTGTTCCTTGCACAAGCGCACGCTCTCTCATGTGAAGCATTCTTAGCATATTTTCGATGGATATCTTGTTCGAAGAGCTGGCCCTGATACGCTGTACATACATTTGTATGTATGTATGTATGTATGTGTCTATGACTGGTCAATGCATACCTGCGCATACATACAGACATGTGTCTATATATGTACATAGATATGTATATGTGTGTAGCGCATTAAATTTGATTACATTTCGCTTAGTGCAGCTTCTTTCTCTTGTTGTTTATGCATTTGGGAAATTTAGTGGCTGTGCTGTTGTTATTATTATTATTTTGATACGTGTCGGGTTAACTTAAATATTGATAATAATAATAATTATAATAATAGTAATAATAATAATAATAAGATTAATAATAATAATAATAATTATTATAATAATAAAAATATTAACAACTGTGAGATGAGCAAACAAATGCCGGAAGTTAACGCCGCAGTCAATATGTACGTTAACATCGCTGCCAGCGTCGCTGCTGCGCTAAGTGACTGTGTGTGCTGGCAATGCTAACGCTGTGGCTGTTGACGTTGACGGCAGGCGTGCTGTGATGCTGCTGATGATGATGATGATCATCATGATGATGATGATGACGACGACGACGCCGTCACCTTCGACGTTAACTACGACGTCGACGCTGAGCGCAACGAAAGCGTTGACATTTTTTTTGTTGTTTTCGATTTTCGTTTTCGCTTGTTCTTATTGTGAGCAACAATTATTGTTGCGGCGCATTTCGAATTCAAATTGAATATGTGTACGTGTGTGTGTAAGTTGCCGCTTTCAATTTATTATTAAGCAACAGACAAAAACAACACGCGCCCGTGCTGGCAGCGCTGCCACTCTTTTTGTTTATCGCATGTATGCGTGTGTGTGTATTTATGTGTGTGTGTACTATGCATGAACAATTTATCCATAAATAAATGAATTTTTCTCGCATTGAAGCCGTTTGATTTCAAGATGAGCCAACTTCAAAAGTCGCCCCAAGTGATCCCCAATTGAAACCAAGATCAACACAGTTAGCAAAAGGTCGACAATGATTATCAAGTTATCTTTACATACACAAGCGCATATGTAATCACACATACATACACATGTGCAACCATGTAACTGATTCCCGGATGTAAAAGCTTTCAGTATGAATTCGCTCAACGCAAGGCGAACTCTTTGTCTACGATTGGTGCACACATACACCCAAACACACACACGCACCTACATACATATGTATGCTTGTACATACATACATACATACATAGTTACACTTGTATTTATGTTTGCTTATTTGTTCGCTTGTCTTCGCATTTGGGTCAGAACCTGTTGACATAAAGCATTAAACACTTAAATGGGTTAAAATGCTAAGCACAATATCATCAAAACAAAACACAGCAAAAAATAAATCTAATAACATTAAGCAGCAAATAGGCGAAAAGTATGGCAACTATAATAGTGGCGAGCGACAAGAAAAAAACCCACAGCAAAACAAAGAAGTGGAAAACATATTTTTATACCCTAAGCCCATTGCAAACGGGTATGAAGGGGGTGCTGAGTTTGTAGACATTTTTTTTACCAGTCGAAGGACAGACGGAAATGGCTGAAGTAAAAAAACAAATTTTATAAAATTTTAATCGCTATAGGGTATTTATCAAGTTGCTCACATTTATTATAAATATTTACGTACATACAAACATATGTTAATCGCCAAGGGTATTTAAAATTCGGCATCCGACAAATAACTTTTCTTTGTTTTCGTAATTCTTTTTATTTGCCATTGACTGCAAAGGTCCAAATGTTCCAAGAAGAAGAAATTACTGCTTTGAATGTATGTTTGATAATGCATACATATGTATGTGTTTACATACATACATATTTTCGTATGCAGCTGTACATGCATATGTACATACATATATGCATGACATACGTCATACAATTAACATGCATGAAAAAGAGTGTTACATGTGTACAAACATATATACTTACGTGCATGCATACGAACTCATAAGCTAACATAGTGAAACAAAAAAACAACAAAGCAAAACCGCTAAATTACAACAACAATCGCAATAACAACAAAAACATCGGCAACTCATTCGTGTGACGATTATCTTGAAATGAGACCATAGCACACACGTATGTACGTATATACGTACGTACACACACCAACATTGACAGAGACACACGTACATGTTTGCAAACACAAACGCAAAGTTAAACGGCCGCGCGGAACAATGACGACGCCGACGTTGACGTCGCGTCGCTGCCAACAAGTCGCACAAGTCATTGCGCTGAGCAAGCGGCGCACAAGCAACAACAGCAACAACAAGTAAACAAGGGCGGAAGCAAGAGAAAAGCAAAAGCCTAGCCACAAGAGAACGAACGCACAACAAAGAGCTGAGCTGAAGCTACGACGCCACGTTTGACGCTGGCAGCGACGTCGAGGTCAGCACTAATACACACATGCATATATACAAACAAAATACATAATACAAATGAGCGAACATTTTTCAGCCGCGTGGTGGCTGGCCCCCACGAGTGGCGAAAGGCGGGGAAGGGGACCGAGGGGCGCTGTGAGGGTTGGATTAAAGTGAGTTAGGAGGTGCCGTTTGAATTGGGACGCCCGCTTGCGCTTGCTGATGTTTTAGCTTCCATTTGATTTTTATTATTTTTATTTTTTAGTCTTGTCTTGTTTTTTTGTTGTGTGTTGTCACACGTTTTGTTTTACGACTCGTCCTTAAGCGAAAGAGAGCGCCCTTCACTCGCCAGTCAATTTTTTTTGTGCCTGCCTGTGTGCCCATCTCCGTAACTGTGCTCGCCTGTCTGCTGTGTGCCTGTATGTTTGTATGTGTGCGTTTGTGCAATTATACTGGTTTGTTGTCCATAGTCGACGGACCCGACAATCAAATGTTGCGCTGTGTCTTTCTGTGTGAATGTGTGTGTATAAGTGCAACGATATTGCCTGTGCTGCTTCCTCTGTCCACGGCTATGTCATCACCTATGCGGCCTCTCCCCCTCACTGCCAATCGACCTCTCTCACTCCAGTTTTACATGGATTTTGCACGCTCACTCGCTCGTTCGCCCGTTTGCCCGCCCGTCCGTTTGCTCGGTCGTTCGTTTTGGACATTTACTGAGACGCTGCTTTGGTATTGGTATTGGTTTTGAGTTACTTTTCTGGGCTAATCCCGAGACGAAGACGTTGTAGTTGCTGTTGTTGTTGTAGTTATTGTTGCTGCTGCCTGTCACTGTTCGTCTGCGTGGCAGGTGAGGGCCAGAAAACTTTCTAAGGTTTCGTCGCAGTCGTTTGAAGTAATCATTGCCCATTTCGCTTTATAATTCATAATCAACGCTTCTGTATCTATAAAGATGTGTACACACCAACACACACAAGTTTATGCATACATATGCGTGTGTGTGTGTCACCAGGGGGAGGTTGTAAGAGAAAACGGTGACGGCGGCGGAAGCCAAATTGAAGGGTGGCCAACAATTAAGCGCGGATTATGGTGGGAACCGATTTGTTTAGTGCAGCGCTGCCAGATCTGTAAAAAATATGCCACGCTCAGTGAATAAATTATTGTAAAGTTTTACATCCACTTTGTGTCAAAAGCTTTTTAATTGTAACTACGGCCGACGCTCGCAAATTGAATGGAAATGCTTATGTTTCTAAAACAATGTATTTAATATATAATTTTATTTGATTCTTAAACTTTGCTTAAATTCCGATTAGCAGATAGCCAAGCTTTTGCTGCAAAACTCTTAACCGCCGCCTTGAAAAATACACAAAATATCTTCTAAAATAAACGAATGATCCTTAAGCAATTCTTTAAAGAAAAAAAATCAAATCTGTGTACAAGCTAAATAACATGGCTGCATTATATCAATGAATTGGAGTAATATACATACATATTATTTGAAAGATTATTAACGTATGCTGTGTGTGAAATATAAAAATCAATAATTAAAAAGTTGAGGTCTGTAGCTTTTTAAAAGTAAGCAAATGAATTATTATTGATTGAGCATAAACTATTTTTTTTGCCGAATGCGTTACGATATAGCATACTCTTTTATTTCTACATACATATTTACATAATTAATATCGAAGTAACTTCAAAACTGTAAGACTTGTTTGAACGTAAAATTATAAATGTGTATATAAATATGTATGTACATATGTATGTATGTATATACATATGCATAAATGCCATTTCAAAGATGGGTACAAAGATGTGTTCTTTTGTGTGCTCTACAGATTTTGTGACAAAATGATATTACGCTCTGTCAGGGTATAACAAGGCAACGGGCCCCTTACATGTGCAGCTGTTCACAGGTAGACACGCACACATGCACACACATGTACTCGCATGGAAGTACATGTATTCATGTAAGCGCATTCTTATTCTCTCCCCTTCCACCCAACACACACACACACTCTGTGTGTTGTCAGCTGTTTTGCTGCTTATCAGCGACGTCGTGAGATGCAACGTGACAAAACAATATACAGCAACAACAATTTTATTTACAGCTTCGATCAGACTTAGACAGACAGCACGATCCCCCAACTCGGAAGTTAATAGCGTCTCCCCAGCCCAAGCAAAAAGAGACAAAAAAAAATTAAGAAAAAAACGCAAACACATAATGCAGACAGGCCACAACAGCAGCATGCAGAGGTAACAGCGGCAGCAGCAGTAACGCCAGTCGCGGCAGCACTGCCCAAATAACTTTGCCAAAGAGCGAGCGTCACCAAAGAGCATAGCAAAAGAGTATGTCAAAGAGCGAGCGTTGCGGGATTAAATGCGCTTAAGAGTTGACTCAACGGCGCTGCCATAAATTTTAAATGCTATCAGCTGTTAAAAATGCATATGTATGTACATCTGCCGCTGTCGTTGCTGCTGCTGCGTCTAGCGCTGACGTACGCTGCAGCTTCACTAGTATGCGGGAAAGCCGCACACGCACACACACATGTGCGTGTTCTTATGCTCTGAGCACAAAGTGTCGTTGCCGTTGCGGGCAGTCTGCTCTTGCTCTTCCTCTGCCCGTGCTCCCTCTGGCGACCGTGCGATGAGACCAATTAAAGTACAAACGCATTTTTGTTTTCTTCCACTCGGGACGCCAGCGTCTGCGCTAGCGTCGACGCCGGCACAATCGTCACTTTTTATCGCTAACTGAAATCAGTACAAAGTTGTGGTGTTTTTTTTTGTATATTGCTTCTTTCTTTTTTCAGGGGCAGCGGTAGCCCAATTTTCAATTGGAAAACGGTTTTGAAGACAGTAAAAAGCGAGTCTTTATACAAATGTGAGCTAAAGATTGGCATAGATAAGTTGGTTGTTGTTGTTACAGACGATTAGGCGAAGAGCCCCTTTAAATGCACACGCTTACTTGTATGTGTGTATCCATTCCTCTTAAAACTCTGCAACGACAAGTGCTCAACTTAAGTTATCGAAGGCGTAACCAGCTCCATATCAACTATGCGGGGGGTTGGGGGAGAGAAACGAGTGAAAACCTAAAATGCTGTGGCTCAAAACAAATTGTTTGTTTCCATACATTGGGGCAACTATAATTAGAAAACCATTTTCCCTCTGTGGCATTTTCCCAAATGTTGCATGAGTGTGTGTGTTTGTTATCTTTTATGGATATTTAAAGAACACTTCTGAGAATATTAAAAAGAAGAAGAGTAACAAAAACAACATTAATAAGCGTTAGAATGCTTTACAGATCAGTTGGTTATAAGATAAGCTTTATAAAAAAAACACCTACACTTAGCGAAATACGTTCCTCAAACTTGTGGTATTTATTTTGTACACTAATCTTCAAGAATTCGATTACATTCACTGTTTCTTATTCTTTTTATAATTATGATTAAATTGAGATAAGCATTCATTATGGATAAGCACCAAACAAAAACTGGAATTATGCACAAAATAAGCTTTAAATATTAAGTTGATACATTTTCATATACATTTGTATATTTAGGATTTTTTAATCGAAATTGAACACTCATGAACATGAACACTCATGAAAAACAATTTCAAAGAAATAAATTGATAAAAAACTAGTTTTTGTATGAATAACTTTTTATTTGTTTCGTTTTTCTAGATATCCACTTGATAATTTGGCAATTTAAAAATGTTACAATGCGTCTGAGATATCTTTATAGTATTATAAATATAGGATTACTATATTATGTAGTTGTTATGGAAATAAAATATGGAAGAAGTAAGTTTTTGCAGGCAAATTTCTTTGTTCTTAACAATAAAGCTAAATTTCACAACATAATGAAGTCTTATCTGAAATATAAACAATCTAAAAACATTTTTTTCTGTGCAAACAAAGTTTTCCGTTGTAATTAATTTAATTGGGTTTTATTATATACTTACATATGTATGTGTAAATAAACTTATCAATTATGAAAAGTTATAAAAGTATAAAGTTATATTAAATGAATATTGATTTTGATATGATTTGATGACAAAAGCACTATTTATGCCTCAAACCTAGGATATAACTTAGTTGAGTTCATTTGCTGTTGCTGGACAATGTGATTTTTGTTGGCAGTCAAGAACCGTTAAAGGACAAGAAGTGCTTTTTTCTGCTGCTTTCAATTCAATTCACAGTTTCTAAAGGTATAAAAGGAGCTTATTGTGTGTGTTTTTGTATGAGTGGAATTTTTCCATTTCTTTTGCCCAATTTGTGCCAAACATTTATCGATTTAAGTAGCTATTGAAAAATATATATCCCAACAATTTGACATTTGCAGTACAACAAACGCCCACTTATATGAATATATATCCATACATATTTTTTCTGTTTGGCACTTAAACTAATTAAACCCGTGATTGCCAGCCTAGGTGGTGTTGACGGGGCGATGAGAAAGGGGGCGGGAGGGTTAGTCGAAAAGCGCCGTAAATGATTTTGCGGGCATTAAAACCATCCACATCAAACCGTGTATCGACAGCGACAACAATGCCAAAACCGACCCCCCTTGCCCCTTACCATTCCTTGGTTACCCCTCCCCATAGTCCCCCCCTCTCCTTGTTGCAGCTTCCGGTTCGTTCACATTTCACGTCTTCATTGCGCGCCACCCGTTGACACAAGCTGCCACAAGGCGGCGAGGGGCGGGGGGCGGTGCGCCCGCACGGGGTCGAGGGTTGTTTTTGCGGCCACGCTTGGACCAGAAACAGGACCTAAAGCCGAGTGTGTGTATGTGTGTGTTGGTTGTGTGTGCGTTGGAGTGTGAAGAATCAACACATACTTATTTAAAGTCGCCGTAATTACTCCGAAACCACTCAACAGTTGCTCTCTTTCGCTCTCTCTCTCTCTCTCTCTCTCTCTCTCTCTCTCTCTGTCTATTTCTCTCTCTTTATTTCTCTTTGCGATCCTTAAACATACTCTCAGCACTCTTCTCAAAAACTTTATCTTACTTTTGACCAAAACAAAGACACTTTTATAGATCCGAATTTGGTTAGGGTTCACATTCTGTTTTAGGTTCAAACTGTTTCTGTCTCCCTTGCTCTTCGGTGCCTTAGGGCAGGTGTGTGTGAAAAGTGCAGGTAAAAGAGCAATAGTGTAAAAAAGAAATTAGGTAAATAAATGAAAGGAAAAACCTTGCGCTCAAATTACATTTAGCATATTGAATCTGTGTTTGCGGAGGGAGAAAAACTGCAATTGGGTCATCCCACATATAGATTAGGCGGAAATCCTGGCAAAGTTAACAAGGAATTCCTGCCAGCGATAGTCCAAGTTAATCTCGCCAGATTAACAAGCTTAAAACTAAAATTTCAAAAAGATTAAACATATGCTATTCAATTTGAACTTATATTAACCAAAGGATAAGAAAAGATATCTGTTTTTTTAAATTGATCTTAAATTTAGAGGATTTAAGGCATATTAAAGAAGGATTAAAAGTGGATGATTGGAAATATAAAATAGGAATTTGGCGAAGTGAAGAAAACGATAATCCATAATTCAAATCCGAAGCTGATGTATTCGTTTATGCAAAAGCTAGTGATATAAAAAAAAAATACGTTGATGATTTTATAATTTTACTTTGTATTACAAACTTTAAAAAATACTTTTAATACTCTATACTTTGGATAATACTTTAAATCTTAATAATAAGATTAAAAATTCAACAAATATTGCCAAATAGAAACTTATCAAATTTCTGTATTTTATAAATATTCATGAAACTTAAAAATCCACTTTTTTATTTTTTTTTAACCAGCCCAATATGAAAACTTTATGACATATAGTTTAATATCCTTTATTCGCTTTTAAAATAGTTTTGCATATAAGCTAAAAGTTGGTGAATCGATCGTTTCAGAGGAGTACAAAATGTGGGGAGTGGAGTGCTTATAATGGATATGGGCACATTTTGATGCCGCTTCTTGTTGCATGCCACAGCGAAATAAGAATGAGAATCAAAAGCAGGCAGCAGGCAACTTCTTGACTGCGTTTCGTTTGGCCAGATGCTGCTACATCAAATAAATGAAAAACAAGTAGAAATTCGAACAATTGAGTAGGCGCAACGTGGGAGCTACCCTGTAAAACCACAGCAAATGAATATATAATAAAGAGAAATATAACATTCAATATTCGCTTCACTGTCTAATCTCAGTGTAGTCTTTGTTTTGTCTACTTCCTATGACCAATAATAATAATAATATAATATAATTATCAGTTAGCCCTTGGGTCTATTGCTAATGTTGCTTAAGTTATTTTGATACTTGTTCTGTTTGCATTTTAACATCATGTCCACTTTGAGTGTTTGCACGTTTACAGGGTATGGGCATAGCAAATAGTTTTGCTGGCACTGTTCGGTTTCTGGTTGCCTGCCGCAGACCGAGTCGAGTTCAGTGGGTTTGGGACTCCTTTTGTTGACAGCGCTGCCGACGTCGCTGCTGATGTTGTTGTTGTAGTTGCTGCAGTTCTTGTTGCTGTTGTAGTTTGTTGCCTTTTGTGCTGCTGCTGCCGCCGCACGTCCGCTGCAGTCGACCATTTCGACGCTTTATTGTTTTGTACCTATGCCGCAGCCCGCAGCCTGCAACTTGCATCCCTTATCGTTACCCCTCACCCCATAGTCCGCCCCGCTAAGCGTTACTCCCTTGCTCCACCTTGCCCCATCTGTGCTATGTGGCGTTGTTGGCGCTGCTGCTGATGATGATGATGTCCTTTATTTTACTTGCTGCTATTGTTGTTTTCGTTGTTGTTGCTGTTGTTGTTGCTGAGCGCTGTTTGCTGTTAGTTCATGACGATTTGTTCATTGTAGTGCTTTCGCTTTGCCTCCGCGCTAACTGACGAATTGACGGACTGACGTACTAACTGATAGGCAAACGTTGTCTCCGCCGCCTGATTCTGTCAGTATGTTTTTTATATATATGTATATATACATATATACACACTTATGTGTATATGCATATCTCCTGCCACGCCCCCAGCCCACGTTTTTTCGACTATAGCTTGGGCGTTGAAATCTGAGGAATTAGAATCGTTAGCTGCTCGAATTGGGTCAATAAGTTGATATTTTGATTGATTCGCATTCGTTGGGCGCCACTTGTCAGAGTAACTCCCTGTAAATAATGTGGTTGGAACTTGAGCAAAATTTAAATCTAAGAATGCATTTACAAATAAAAACTGAGTGCATTTTCGGAAACATTTAAACTTTACCAGACTACCATAATGAAACTATAATTATATTAATGAACAACTCTTTAATCTTTAATCTCTGATTAAATGAAATTTCCTTCATATAACATTTGAATTAGTATAATGAATATATGTACATACATATTAATATATACACAATTTATTTTTTATGATTTTTATTTATCAAAAGAATTCCAACCCAGAAGAAAGTAGGTTTTGCGTAACAAAAAAAGAAAAACAATGCCATTTTTAAACAACCAGCTTAGTCATAACAAAAACAAAACCCATATCATGCCATAATAAATGATTGCCAAAAATACAACTATAACTTAAATAACAATTATATACATATAACAATTTAAAATCGAGCATTTCTATTACGAACTGTAATGGAATTATAAATAGAGCTGCTTCGGCTTTTATCTGCGGCATCTGTTGCGGCAATTTGGTGGCAGCTGTGATATCATCGGCAAGAAGCAATCTTAAATTGTGTGACGAATCGAATGAGGTCTGCGACTTTTTGACATTTTTTCCTGCTCTCCCCGCTCCTTTTCCTCTTCTAGCCAAGGACATTTCTAAGCGTTGTTCATATGGGTGCATTCAGCGTGTGAGGCTCGTTTAAATGGCAACAAGATTGATGTAATTATGAACCGCCCTTAATGCTAGGTAAATCCCATATATTTTCACTCATCAAGAACAGAAATCACAAAAGAAAAAAAAAACACAACATGAAAATCAAATAAAATAAAAACCAAAAAAATCGTCGCCGGGGTCCAACGGAAACATTACATATGTATATATGTACGTATTGTATGTAATGTGTTGCTGTCCCCCTTCCCCATTCCTCCTCTCCCCTGCCCCCTCCCCAATCCCCCCTCTACACAATTCGAGTTTGAGTTTGGTGAGTTTATTTCCATTTTTCACTCCCTCCCTTCGTCGCTCTTCGTTTCTCCATCCCTTTGCGACGCTTGTGTGTGAATGTTTTTTTCTTCTGTTTTGTATTTCATCGCTTGTTCGTTTTTATCTTCACTTTATTATTTTTTTTTTTTTTGTGAAACGAGTTCTTTAAACCTTAAACAGAATTCAAGACACGTCAAATTGATTTTCATCTATTTTATTTACACGAAGTAAAAAAAAAGAGCAGAGCAGAAAACAGAACAGAACAAAACTGAGGCGAATTACATGGAACAAGCGGGCACAAAATTTCGGGCGACATTTCATATAGCTCAGCGTATCTGTTGTACGTGTGTGTGTGCGTGTGTGTGTGTGTATCTTTCAGCTACATCCCTCAGAGCCCGGCAAAAACGTGCCTACCTTTTAAGATACAGATACACACACGTGCCTAGTTTGCATGCGGAAAACTGCATTTGTAGCTCGGCCTAACTTCCGTTGGGTTTGGTTCGGCTTGGTTCGGTTCGGTTTGGTTCCACCCACTCAAAACCGCCCCGCGTGCGACTGAAAGTGTTGCTTACATCAATCATCACATCCTTATCGAGATAGCGACGGCTCAGCCTCTTAGCATATGTCATGAATATGTCGCGGCACAATCATGAAGTCCTTTTTAGTCCTGGCATTTCTGCCTAACATGAAGGCAAATTTGCTTGATTTCAGCGATAACTACAGAATTGTGATTAATTATCTACTTCAGCTGTTCATTTGTATTTATTATATTTAACCTGCTATTCAGATAGTTTTCGTTACTTGAGTTGTTTAATTGGGCATTTAGTGAATTAAAACGGGTTCCAATCCGACGCTTTGAGCGTATTTTTTATTACTTTTAACTGTCGTTAGGTTGAAATCTCACTGAAGTCTAAATGATAGTAATAAAATTTAAGTTAGGTGTTTAGTTTGTTGCAATAGTTTAGCAAGCTCTGATATTTCTAATCAGCTTCAATAGAATAGAATAATTGTGAAAAAATAGTGATAATTATGGGAAATATGCATTCATGCTTATATATCCTTCAATTTAATTACATTGAGTTTTTTAAAATATCTTTCAATTAGAGTACAGTATTTTTTTAATTTAAATGGATTTTTAATCTTGAAAACAGACCAAAATCAAAAATAAAACTTTCTGTGTCAGTGGAAAAAATAAATGATGACTTTATGGGATGATAAAGAAGTTAAGGGAATAAAGGGAATTCAAAAGATTATATTGAGCAAATATTTTAAGTTGTATAATTTGAGTGCTGAAAGCAAATCATAAACAAAAAAATTATCATTCAGCAATTTTTGATTATTCCTCCCTAAAAAATTAATCAAAATTGTGTGAAAGTTAGATAGAAACGCCTTTATACATACATACATACATATGAATATGAAAATACATTTCATGTAAATAATAATAATAATAATAATAATAATATGTATTTATATAAAATTAAAAAGGTTTAAGGATGTTATAGTTATATGTACATATGTACCTAAATCAATAGTTTCTTTTGGGCTTGCATAACAGATTTAAAAAAACTAATCATGCTAATCGCTGGGGTTCGGGTTCGGTGCAAGTGGAGCATTAATGATCTCAAGAATGGTTCACCACGGTGCATTGGCCTGCTCACCTTGTGTGTGTGTGTGTGTATGTGTGTGAAAGGAACAACAACAACAAAAAGGCGGCAGGTGTGTGACGTTCTATGTAACAGCGCCTAAGTAAACGGCTTTGTTCATAAGTAGATGTGTGTGTGTGTGTGTGTATGCCTGCCTCTTCTTCTTACACATTTGTGTTTGTTGGTTTGTTTGCATTTTAACTGCAGCACAATTGAACGCCGCCCGGCGACTCGTTCTCCTGCCACGTAATGCGGCATGCAACGAGCGACGGACGGCGGCAGCTACTCGACAAGCCTCTCGCATCCGACATATTTGATAATGAACCTTTAATAAACGGGATGAGGATGGCAAAGACACACTGCGTTCGACCCGCTAACTGGATACGGGGGTTAGCTTCTACACAAGGCGCCCCTATGACGACGACAGCCAGAAGAGACCCATACACAGCCAGACACACATACATATACACATATACATATATAATACCGCTTGCTACGAAGAAGAAAGTGTGTATGCTTTGACGACTAACTGTAAGCTTATATAAGCCCTCAGTGAGCTGCCGTCGCAAATATATTTTGCTTATAGACATGTCAGACGACATGTCATTGAGTTTGTTGTAGCGTAAAAAGTTCAATGGACAATAGATAAAGTTTATATAACAAGTTGAGAGTCTATGCACTTATTGTGCACAGTTTTTTTTATTCTCTATGATAACTTTACTTTGGGTAACACACCTGATTTTGAACAGATAATAGTTTGTTTAAAGCAAAAGTGCTAAATGCCAACATCGCTGACATGTCATGCAGCGTGTCCTGCGCCAGAGTTATTTGTGGCCAGCAAGTAGTTGAACATCCCCCTTAATCCAAACACACAAACACACACACACACTTAAAGAGTTATTGACGCATTTGCAACTGGGTTATGCGATTCGCAGGAGTTGCCAGGGACGAAGCCCTAAACGTAACCGTTGCCGGCCGGTGGTGTCACAGATACTTACCTCAATTATCTGTGTGTGCCTGTGTGACGCACACATGCACAGGGAGTCCAACACACACACACACACATTTTGGCTCTTCTTGCCACACACAGCAGCCTTAATACCAACTTGGCCCCTTGCCACGCCCTGGCCAGACACATTGCGCCAGATTTGATGAGCATAACAAGACCAGCAATTTTTCAACATTGCCCCACAATGCACTAAGAATACTCTACCAGCTGTGATTTGCTCAAAATATTAAGGGTATGCATAGTTAATAATACTTTTTGAAATGAAAATGCTCAGAAATTTTAGTTAGTTATTATCTCACAAAGCTTTGGTAGTTAACATAAAAGAATGGTATATTCATGAAGGAATATTAAATAAAATGTAATTTATAAAAAGCTACACACAAATATTTATCTCAAAGGCAACTTTAACTGTGGGAATACTAAAATATTGGTTTACTTAAAAAAGCTACTATTTTATTTATATTAATCCGTGTCAAACTGAACGTCAAATTTGTTAACACCACAATAATAAACGCTAAAATTTCATACACTAAAGGAAAGTAAATGAAACCCAAAAAAACGAAAAAAAAAAAAAAAAAAAAACAGAAGGTAATACTTTCATAAACAAGACTCTCATCAGCATTGGAGTAGCTGAAATTTGGATGTTTGGACAGCAGCTGTTGAACCCTGGCCAACAGGCATGCGGGGATGAAGGGATGGAGCGATGGCAAAGCGTGGGATTATATGGCAAAAGGAATGAACTTTGCGTCCACTTGACCTAACTGCGGGGCAATAATCTGTCAAGGTTAACACGAAGCTGCCACAATAATTTATATATGTATGTATGTGTGTGTGCACTATAAAACTTTATACAATATTAATATGACTAAAAGTTTTTGACACTTCGGAATATGGAATAGTTTTTAAAAGCAAGTTTAACTTTTAATATGCGTTGATAAGGCTCGATAAATTTGGAGTATAGCGAGACTTACAATAAATAAGTGTGCTTTAAGATTGATTAGCAAAGAGAAGGTTTTTTTTATGGGCAATATATACATATAACATAGCCATTATAGATTTTTGTAGAATATATACAGTTTCTGAACTCAAAGCTATTGTCGGCTGCTAGGGTAAACAAAAATATGGCACATTTAGAATTGGTTTTAAGAATATTACTTATGAATATTTAGTTGCCGCCTTTGCGGCAAATCAAGTTAACAGTGTGAAAGTTATTTATTTGACTTCACGTGTAACATTATAGAACTATTTAACATGGCTGATTGGCATTGTAATATGTTTTCTATATATATGAATCTGGCAATTTGGATGCATCGGCATTATCGTAACAACCCATATCGGCTTTGTACAATATGCAATTGATATGGTATTGTACCGTGTATTTGGTGCTCGAGGTGTATTTGCCGAACTTGTTGCCCAGATGCTGCAGAAAACTCGCATCATCGTTGGCCACCTGCATGGGACCGATGATTGTATTCGCAGTTTGGCCAGCTGCCGTTGAGCTGTTGTTCGGATTGACAGTTGCTTGTTGCGAGAAGTTGGTCATCTTAAAGGGATCCTCTTCGATGTGACTCTCGGGGTAAAGAAAGGATTCGCTGGTGTCCAGCAGTTGATCCGGCGAATCGTCCATCACCTCTTGCAGCTCCTCCTTGCCAATGTCAACGCTCTCGAACTGACTGTTGCCGTGCGGATTCAAGGTGTCCTCTTCAAAATCATCCAGGCATGCTTGTGGCATAGGCATCTGAAATCCGTTAAAAAGAAAGGTTAAGATAATGCGTGTAAGAAACAAAAAAATTGAAAACCACATATTAAAGGGTTTAGGAATGGAAAACCAAAATGAGAGGTATTGGAATAGGGACAGTTTGATCGGTTTGGAGAATTATTGAAAATCAAAAGATTGTATTGTAAGAGAATTAAAACATTATCCTTGAGTATAAACTAAATATATATACATACATAAATATGCAATATTTCTATAGTGGCATAAAGCATTCTTTCTTTTTAGGAGCTGTAAAAATGAGTTTGGCATTGTAAAAGTTAATTACATTAATGTTTTGGTTGCTTAGATAAGACGAATCACTTAAGTAGAATATTTTTTGGGTAGTTCAATTTTATATCATATGAATATTACATATATTATATGTTAAGTAAAAATTACGTAAGTTCTGGTAAAGCTCCAAAGCATTTTATGTGGTCTACATTT
Organism: Drosophila lacertosa; assembly: GCA_004143845.1. Taxonomy (NCBI): domain Eukaryota; kingdom Metazoa; phylum Arthropoda; class Insecta; order Diptera; family Drosophilidae; genus Drosophila; species Drosophila lacertosa. Next base: position 66,180 of record SCDZ01000245.1, on the reverse strand, counting down.
TAAATATGAAAAACTCTATATGTAACTTGGGGATATAAGTACATACACATATATATATATATATATGTATGTTATGTAGAGTTAAATAAGGGCTTGATGTTAATAGTTTCTTCTGGCAATGTCCGAAGAGAGAGAGAGAGAGCAAGAGAGAAGTGTTAGATAAGGACAGACTGGGAGAGAAAGAAAAAAAAGAGAGGTTTACGGGTTTAAGGGTAGCTTAGTACACTGCTTGGATCATCGTAAGTTACCTGGTGTTGATCTGGTTCGTCAAGTCTGAATACCAATTTTTCCTTTTTGTTCGCAATGCAATGCAAAATATGAAAGAAAAGACAAAAGATAAAGCATGGTGCGAATTGATAAACTGAACTGAACTGCAGACACGTCTCTACACACACACACACACACACACACACACTGAGTTCATATCGTGAATCTTACCGATTTGATAACCAATTTACGTGGCTCGCTTTCGAATTTGAACATGGAGGACAGGGGACCAGCCTCTGAACCGGATTGATTTGGATTTCGATTCGGATTTGAATTTGCGGATCGGCGTCGCTGCTTCTCGCGCATCACCGAGGCGTACGTGGCCGGGTGTTTGCGCTTAAGATGGCGCATTAGGTTCTCCGAGTGCCTGCCGGCCATGTCGAAGAGGCATTCTTTACAGGTGCTCTTGCGGATGTCGTCGTTGTAAATGAAATGATTGTTGACTGGATTCTTGTAGCGCTTTAGCGACATTTTGAAGCGGCAGACAAAGGCTTTTTTTATATAATCTTTTTGTATATATAGTTTCAGCTTTTGGGAAACGCAAAAACAAAACAACAGCAAAGCGTGCGTCGTACTTGAGATTCGTTCGTTTACTGAACACTGAACAAGCGACTCCGCACAGCTGAGAGGCAAACCAGAGCAGAAACCAATTTATGAACCGGTGCCAGGCGGCACTGCCAGCTATTTGCCTCTTGCTCGCACTCGTGCTGTCGTCCCATCGCGCCATTCTGCAAAGAGCGCACCACATTGAGAGCGGTTCACAGCGAATGGTTCGGAGAGAACCGTACGATGAAAAAAAAAACAAACGCACACACACACAGCAGAAACGGGGCGCATTAGGTAAGCTCACATACAGAAGCACACGCGACAGCAGCATGCGAAGCGTTGAACCGGTTTGAAACGGTTTATGTGTTGTGCTGAGCAGTTGTTGTACTTGCATTTGTTGTTGTGCGCCTAAACACGTTGTGGAATCTGAGGGTCATTTATGTTTCTTTCTCAATCTTTCTGTGTTTCGATGTTGTTGCTCTTGTTGTTGTTGTTACTATCATTGTTGTTGTTGTTGTTGTTGCTGCTGCTTAGCCAGTCAGACTTGTTGAAATATCACAAAAACAGCTGAGACAGTTCAAATCTAACGATTGTGATAAACTAAGCTTGGCAATCATAAACATAGCTTTAAATTTTAAATGCATTCAATTGCACAAAAGTTCCAAGTATGCGTTCAAAATCACAACTTCTGACTTAAAAGAACCGCTCTTCGGTTTTGTTCATAAATCCGTTCAGCGTTTGAACGGCATATGCATCGTTCATGAGCGACGGAACATTTGAAAGATAATATGTACATACATACATACATATGTATATATGAATTTACATATCTACATAGGAATACGTCATGCAAATAATTATATTTGCATACAATTTTTTCCAAATTAAAACATGTACATATGTGGCTGTATTTATCGCACGATGTTAGATAAGAAAACAAACACAACAAAAAAAAAATGTTAGATAAATTTATAAATAAAAAAAAACAATATTTAAGAATATATTTATTGAAAATAATTATATGTGTGTATGTGCAAAACACATCCAGTTGAACTTTCTTGCTGATAGTATCGCGGCTTTAGCGTAATTCGTGGAAACTCATTTAAATTCCTATTGTAAGTATATAGCTTATAAAATGTATGCTTAAAATATTTATTTTTGTCAAACTTAAATGCCTTGTAGTATAAATTTATCCGCTCCCGACTGGGAATCATCAAGGGCATGCATGAAAGCGGCTTAAAGATCTCCGATGTAGACGAATGATCCACACAAAAAATGACTTGTAAGCTACCCAAATCTAAAAAATACTCCTCTGGGATTTTAAACTCCAATAAATTTGCCAAAATTAAATCGATTTTCATAATTGATTCAATTTTGATTATAGTCTGTGTCCTCACTTGGTTTTACATCTTTTATGTTTTTATTTTTTTCGACTTTGTGTTGTGAACCAGTTTGTGTACTTAAAAACTGGTTCACAAGAGTAAACGTGACTGCTAAAACATATTAAGATAAATTAAGAAACTTCCCTTAAAATGCTAAAATCAGAAGTTCGATTTAGTCAACTATTAGTTAATTGAATTGTTTGGAGTCAAGTAAATCAAGAAATTTCCGCGAAAAACTTGATTCAATGTGCGCAATGAAATATCCAATACGATGCATAAACCAAATGGGCCCCAAATCCCTGCCCTAAGTTGCAAAAAATTAATCACCGGAAATTGGAATCTCTTCGACAACAGCAAAGTTAACAATAACATTCAAAATAGATCGCTGTACGTATCAACTTATCAACTTATTGTACATAAGTATGTACATATGTATGCAAGTGTCTGCGTAGCACAGCTGTCGTTTTAGGGGCGCTCACGCCCACGACGGCCACGCCCAAGTCTATGTCCACGCCCACTCTCACGACTTGCTTTGAAGTCAGTTGAAGCCGGTTGCCAACGGTTATCGCAGGAGTGTCACTCTTTTTCAATCGAAGTCGTCGGCGGGGGCGGAGGGAGTGTGGCGGGGTTTGCTTTGGGTCGGTTCGGTTCGGTTCGGGCGCTGCTCCTTGCTGGTGCCGGGTGGTTGGGACTTTGTCCTTGTACGACTTCTGTTGCTTCAGCTTCACCGCCCACACACCGACATGCATATAGGTATGTATGTGTGCATGCACAGTAAGCACTCGCTAAGGCAGACAAGCACAGCTTAAGGTTTCTTTTGTTCTGCATGTAAAGACCCGGAAAAATGCACGGCAAACGAAACAGAAGACAAAATATGTCACCAAAACAAGAAAAGACAGCTGTCTGTAACGGAGTGTTCACTGTACTGTGTACATATGTATGTATATCCACCCCTGTGCGGCAAACACACATAGACCTAGTCTAGTGCAAAATTTCTGCAGTATTTGGCTAATGTTCATGGGCCCGTTTCATCAATGTCACTCGTCGCTCTATAGTCGGGAACCCGCTGCCCCTTGCCGCATGCCCCATGCCCGCCTTGCCACTTGCTACATGGCAAAGAAAAAAGAAGCGAACGCAAACTTCTCAACACCAGGCAAACAACTTCGTGTTGTTTCCTACTCATCCTTGCCGTCCTCATCCTTATTCACATCCACCTCCTTCTGCTACTGCTGCTCCTTCCACTTCTGGTTCGTCCCTGCATTTGTCCGCGATTTCCGTCTGAACACAAAGACTGCCTGTGTCTGCAAGACACACAAACACACATACATACATATAAAAATATATATATGTATATTATGTGTATATCTATGTATATATACACAAATGTGTGTATGTCTTCGCCCCCTTTTCTTTTGGCATATCGCAGCGTTTTGGGGTGCGCTCTTGTTACGGCCTGTGTATACCCTTTTTGTTGAAAGGATCTAACATCCAGTTGATAACCTGCAGCACTGTTAGCGAGAATTCCAATTGGACACTGGTTCACAAACCAAAACGTACCAGGAACTGGATCTGGAATCATTCTTTGAGCTTGCGCTTAAACCATTTGGGAATTATATCCATTATTAAATTTGCTTTGCTTTGCTTTGTTGATGCGCTTGGCCTCAAAACAATTTTAGATTGTTAACAAACCAGTTTAGTTAACAAAGAGAAAGTGTTGTCTAAAAAATAAGTTTAAGCTTTTTACTGGTAAAAACTAGTCCGCATATAGAATATTTAAGCTTTGTCATATTATAATCTATATTTTTCTATATGTATTATAGAAAATCCTTTCCGAAGGGTATTTAAAGCGTCGATTTGCCGCATTCGCTGTTCGGCTTAACTTGATTTTATGGCTCTGTTGAGTGTCCGTCGCGACGCTTGAGTACAAAATCATTTGACTAAATTTGAATGGGATTGTGGGCGAGTACTTTTATCTATCCGTTAGTTGGCCCTGAAAAGTTACTCTCAGCGGGATTTGCTGGTGATTTTTAGTGATGTTTCGAAAAATGTTAGAACACCGCTTGGTTTCTATAAAATAGTAGCTAAAATTTAAATTATGAAAAAAAATTAAAAAATCTTTGGGTAGCATTCGAGCAAATAATTTGTGGCTGCGAACCTGACGATGAGCATACGCCAGTGGTTCAACGCAGTGTTCAACGTGCGGCGCATGAATATGGCGACGCACTTGATGGCCTATCGCCTGAGTGGCGCCCTTAGTCGGACCATGCCCTGGCTGAAGATCGAGCGACCGCTGCGACAGCAGCCGTCGTCGAGCCAGGTAGGCGGCCGTCTGGGCAAGCGGGCGCCCAACGCCGATTTTTGGCGCTCCCAAAAGCTGCGACGCTACGAGAAGCCACTAACAAACCGGACCCCCAAAATCGACGCTACCCAAGACGCGGGCAAGGAGCGCCTGCCGATGCGGGTCTACAGAATGGACGACAAGGAGCCGTTGAATGTGCGGAACGCGCTCGTCAGCCGCTGGCTTAACTACAGGCATCTCTCCGGCAAGCGATGACGTCGCAGCCGCGTGTGTATGTGTGTGTGTGCCAGTGTGTTTTAGTTTGTCTATGTGTGCGCTTGCGGGGGTGCTCTGTGTTTGTCAATGCCTAGTTTATGGTGTTTGGTCAATTCCCATGTGTAGCTGATTTCACCATCATTAAAATCATCTGAATTGCCGCTTGTGACATAATTTGCAGTCATTTGGCCCCATTCAGCGGTCCCAACAGTGTGCGTGGCCGGTGTCCCTTTTAAAGGTTTCACACACAAACACTCCCAACCACCCCCTAGCCCTCCAACCCTCCATCCCTCAAACGCCAGCTAAAAAGGTCAACGAAGCGTATTTTATGAATAGATTGAAAAACCCACCCATGGCAATGATGTTAAATGCCGTTCTCGGCGCAACCTATTTGTAGGTTAAAAAGCTAAAGGACATTAATGAACACCATGAGGAAGAGGAAAGCAACTAAATGAAAGCAAAGGCAGCCGTTGCCGATTTTTAAGGCTGTTTGCGAAAGTTGCAAAATTTAATAGTTACCATAGCTATACGTAATTGAATTTGACCCGCCCAGACAGTTGGTCTTACGTAAGTTACAAGCCTTTAAAGATGTATCTTAAAGGGCTTAGTAAAGTGTTAAGACAGACCGAAACTATTTTAAAAAAAAATAAGCTGTCAAAGGCTTTAAACAAAGTTTGGTTGTTTTTAAGCCAAAGAGGAATATATGTATAAATATAAGTATATACACAGGATTTTATAGCCAGATTTGTAGAAAACAAATATGTATTATGAGTATAAGGTTAGATTAGATAATCTATATAATCCATTGCATAAATATCATACATGGAAAGGCAAAGAAAATAGCTTAATAAATAGTATTTAATATATTTTAAGCGTAAAATAGACTTGACCTACGCATTTCAAACTTAACTGACACAAGATTTCCTAAAAAAGTATTTTACATAGTTTTTGTGCAGAGGAGAAAAGAGATATATTTGCAAGTTTCAATAATATTTCAGTTATCAACAGATTAATAAACTGAGCGAGAAACTAAGGTTTTTAAAGATCTATAAATATGACTTTAACCTATAACTATAATAAAGCTTATGGGAAAGAACATTCCCAAGCACATTCTCATCGCTGTTGTCACAGTTTATCCACTTATTTTGGCAATTTTAAAAATACTATTTCTTTACGGTTAGTCATCTACGATCTTATCCAAATCAAGCTGTAATGGAAAAATCTCTGGCTCGACTAATCTGTGACTGTGCAAAGCAAAATTGTTTATATATATATATAGATATTGCCCACGCAGATGCAACTAAATAGAACTGGAAAATGTGAATAGATTGCATTAATGTTGGCTGCTGTGAATTGCCATAAATAAGTGCCTCGCATTGGGATGACTCGATTCGGGGCGGGTTTTGCTCTCATAATTGTATAAATTTTTATTAGTGCATAGCTTAAATTAGTACAATATACTTAGTGTATGGGTGTGTGTTGGTGCATTGGTGTATTGGTGTCTATTGGTGTATCAGTGTATTGGTGTATAGGTATAAATGCCGTTTGGCGTATGCATATGTGGGAGAGAGAAAGAGAGAGAGAGAGGAAAAGTGTGTGTGTATGGCATGGCAAATGCGTCTAGATTCTCCCTAATCGAGCGCACAATATTGAAGTAAATCCGAGTAGCTGCAGGGACGTTGACAGCACATGTGCGTTGGCCCGTACTGCAATGGCCTAAAGAAGGCCTCGTCCGGCGCGAAACGTTTGGTTCGCTTCTCAAAGCTCTCCGCTGCAAGAGATCACAAATGCTTTAGTTAATAAAGTCGCAGCAGATCAAATTGAATGGAATAGGGTAAGGCACTCACGATAGAGCTCGGCCAGCGACAGTGTTCGGCCTTGGCAGATGTAGTTAATGGTCTCGGCCAACTTGATGCTGCACAGGTGCTGGCGCTCAAAGGAATCGGTCGTAAAGGCGATCGGTGTGCCCGCCACCACGGACAGCCCGATGGCCACGCACGCGACGGTAGCCAGCAGGGTTAGGATACTCGGGCTGGGTAGCGAGAAAGTCATCTGCAATAATCAAGAATGTTGATTGTTAAAAGTCTTGTTTTATTATCAAAAGGACAAGCTTACTTTAAAGTTATTTACTTGATCAAGTCGGCAGTTAAACTTATAAGTATTTATTTTTATTTATTTTTCTCAGTAAGGATCATGATTTTAAACTTTCAAGTACCTTAATTACATTCTGAGTTCTGGGTTTGAGTTTTAGTTTGTGAATGAATTTTTAAAAGTTTTTTGCTTTATTTTAACTTCATTAAAAGATTCTCATTTGAGAATAGCACTAAGAGAACTTAGTTTCATTATATTTATAGCTATAGTCCCAAGTTATTTCGGTTATAATAATATCTATAAAATAAAAGTAAGAGTGTTACCAAAAGTAACCCCTTAAATATTTTGCCACATTATCTTGAAAAACCCCTATAGCACTTATCTGCTCTATGTTAGCTTTATTTAGTTTGATTGATTTTTGCAAGGGTTCTCGTGGTTGTCATGGCTTTCTGTTTGGGCATCTGACTAGGCCGTATACCCCGCAGACGTAGACGCCGACTCAGACGTATCTGGGGGAGTCTGCGGCACTCGCATCGCTCGCGTCTGGGGCTGCTCGTCTTATCAACATCAAATATTATTGTGTTTTCCATTGCGTTTCTTTCAGCTGCTGTTTTTGTTTGCGTCGCGGCCCAGGAAATATTTACATAAACTTCAATGTTTAAAAATAAACCCAAGCTCTCTGTGCGCCTTATCATTTGGAACATATATTTATTAAAACAAAACAAAAAAACGTAATAATAACAATGAATATAAAAATACAAATCGAAATATGCGTGTGCGATGATTGGTTGTTTGTATATATGTATATATATAAATATATATATATAATATATGTATATACACATATACAAACAAACAATCATATATATGTATATATTGTTGTTGTTATTCTTTTTATTTGTTCCTTTTTCTTCGTTTTCTTTCTTTAAAAATCATAATGCCCCATTCGAGGTGTCAGCACCTCAATATAAATAATAATATAGCACTATGTGGTTCAATGTTGTTTTGCTGATCCACATAGAAATATATAAAGTACATATATACGCTCCAAAGGCAAATAAATAGATCTATGTAACTGTTAACTGTCCGCATCACGAGTGTTGAATCTCAACACAGCCAAATATATGTTTTATATATGTATATACATATGTTCATATTTGTAGTATATTTTCATGGGAACAATCGATTCGCCGGAGTGAAAGACCAACATGAGGGCAAGGTTGCGTTAAAGTCAAAACTTGTTTACAGATAGTGCAATTGAAAACTGTAGGATTGCCCAAAAAATATGATTAGCTGCTGAGTTGTCGATTATGCTGCTTTTGGCATTATCAAAGAAGTGGACTAACCAGCTCTCTTAGCCTGACCCTTTAGTACCTTTCATTATTTGTTAATTTTAATTATTTTATACTAATTGTCTACTATAAGTTTAAGTTTAGTATAGTAATAGCTTACATAGATGGCCTGTCATCAACTGAATGATATTTATATAGTTATTTCTGCATTCTACCTGTGCTTGCCAGTTTTAAAGTTTCTCTTAAAATCGTTTTGATTTCATATAGCATACTTTTTTGACGCCAATTCCAAAATGCTTCCTTCAGATACTTTCTTAAAACTACATCTTTGTTTTCATATTAGTCTTTAAAGAACATTTCTTTGTGTTGCAAATTGTTATTATTTTGTTTAACTTACTTTTGCGTACTTAAATTGTTGTTCGTTGGTTGATGCCGATTCCGTTTGGATCGTATCGTAGTTATAGTCTAAATACGATTGTTGTCGAGAGCAGTTTTGTTGTTGTTGCAGTTTTTAACTTATCACTTGCTTAAGGAACTTTCTTTTTGCTATCGTTTCTTTTTCGATCACACAGTTTCAAAAATCACAATTAATTTCCACGAAAAAACATGTAATAACACACATATCTATATATGTATATATGTACATATATGTATAAATATATGTAAAAAAAAAAGATATATATATACAATAACAGGTTTTTTAGGATATGGGTTTTGAATATTTTGCAACACAAATGCCGTATTACGTGCAAAAAATAATAAAAGAAATAAAAGGTTGTACAATAATGATAATAATAATTAAAAGAATGATTATTATTATTCTTTAGCTAATTGGTATCGATTATGGTTATGTTATTAACCAGTGAGTCTGGGACAATGTGCGGGCGTGTCTTTGGACTACGACGTTCGTTAATCTGCTTGATGGTCACACGCGCTGATTTGCGATATTGTTGCATTTCGTGGTTGATGTCGTTGGTGCAGCTGTTGTTGCTGTTTCTGCTACTAATGTTGCTGCAGTTGCTTTTGCTGGATCTTTAGTTGGGGTCCTGAACGCGACCAAACGAGGACTGAAGCAAGTGGTCGAGCGCACGAGCCAACGATGCGGCTCGCTTCGATTTGGAACGCGCTTTGATGATCAGGCTCGGCTCGTTGATCAAACGACTTGCCCAAATGCGTTCGCCTCTCTCACGCTCTCTTGCGCTGCTGCTGCTCGTGATCGCTCTCTGTCTCTCTCGCTCTCACTCTCTCCTTCTATCTCTTTCTGCCGTCGCTTCTCACATACACACACACACGCGCTTAAACGCAGCCGCAACTGCGCTTCTTCTGGCGCTGGACTGACTTGTGTTGTTGTTGCTGTTGTTGTTGGGGGCTTTCGCTGACTAAGCTCAGTAATTATTTCGTGTTGTTGCCCTTGCAGCCTTCTTTCTTTTTGTTTTTTTTTTTGTGTTTGCGCGTCAGCCTCCTCGGCTATCGCCCAGCTATTGAAGATCGGAACGTTTCTGTCGACATCCACGCCTTCGGCTTTATATCGTGTGTTTCGTTATCGTTCGGCAAAATCTAATAAGCAATCAGCTGCTCGCTTATTACGAAATCGTAACCGCACTCATGCCTACTCGTTCTCGCCCGCTTGCATGCTCGCTTCGTTTAGTTAGTAAGTTGCCTGTTCATTTGTTTGCCAGTGTTTGTGCTCAAGCTGGACAACAGCAACGGCTTCGGAATTAATGTGAAATGTATTTTTAGCGGGCAGCGTGCTATAATTAGACTCAGACTCCGATTCAGACTGTGGCTGCGGACTGCTGTTCGCGTATGTGGCTGTTACGTCTTCTTATCTCACTTTGTACGCACTAACCACCACACACACTCATAAATACAAACTCACGCAAATACATACACTCACACACTTACACTTACTCAAGGCACTTGCAAGAAGATTTGTTAGTTTATTGTTTGCTTGCTTTTGTGAGTGGGTTTGTCGCTTAGATGCCGTTCGGCTTTTGTTTGCAAGACTATTAACTATCTAGTTGGCAATCCTGTCGTTTCCTGCATGATATTCGTCTAGCGATATTTCTTGCACGCCTTTTTTAACGCCTACGAAATTCGATTGGTTTCCGATGGGACATCGATTATGGCTTCCGTTTTATAGTGTTGATCAATTCCTTAATTGCACTAGTTCCAGTTCCAGCTGTAGTCAGTGGTTACTTTGCAGAAGCCTTCCCTTTAATTTTTTTGATTTGATTTTGGGGGCATTCGTTGCTTGTTGTTTCACAGCCAAATTGAAAAAGAATTCTTTGTGTGCCGCAAGCGCCCCACGAAGCCTCGCCTTGCATCGCCACAGCAGCCGAGTAACCGTTGCGTCGATCTCTGAAATGATATTTATAAAGTCCATATGCACATACATACATATGTACACATTTGTACATAATTCGCATTACTGTGCCCCAACTGTGCCTTGCACTGTGCCTGCACACTGGGACCAAGTCTATGAATAAGTCGCTTGTTTCTTATTGTTTATTTTATTGCAATCAAATTTTATAATTTATTAGATAGTGATTATATTAAGTCCGCATTATTAATGATTTGATCAAATCTTTTTAATCGCAAGAAATCAAAATAGATTGAAACACGTTTCTGGTAGCGCTCTCCGACCTCATTGGCCACAGGGCACCCTCAAAGACGTGTCCACGACACGTTGAAATTGACAGCGATCGCTCACTGTTGGCACACACACAGACACACGCAGCGTGAGTATTTGTTTGTGATGTGCTGTATTCAGCATTAATAACAATAACAATGACAATATTATTAATATTTGCTGTTGAACAAAGTACACACACGCACACACCCGCACACGCACACGCACACACTTGAGCAGTGCAAGTGCATTTTGTGTGCGTTATCGGTTTGAGTACACGACGAACAACAATGCAAACAAAAAGAACAACTAGAGTAAATCCATCAGCAAGTGACAGTCGCATCAGCAGCATCTTCCTCTCCCGCTCCCTCTCTCGCTTACGATCTTGATTTCTCACTCTCGTGCTGTCGTCTTTTATTCTGCCCACCCCGCTGAGGTCGTAGGCAGCTACATTTGTTTTCTTTTCTAACCTGTGCACTTTTATTGATATTGTTGTGGCTGTTGTTCTGGGAATTCGAAATGGCAAACCAGTTGAACAAAATGCCTTGGCGATTATTAGCTGATAAGAAAATGCGAAAAGAGAGTATTAGCAAGAGATGCGTATGCATAGAGAGATGATACGCAAGATGAACTGTTATCGACCTATCGAGTGCTTAAGCTTATTATACATATGTATGTATACTATGCTTATTTGAAGTGATTCTCTGGAGTTTTGAAGTTTTCGTTTCGACCGCAAGGGGGCAAAGCGATAAGGCTTATGGGCGAACTTGTTTTTGTTTATAATTTATATTGCTTTTCTGGGTTTTCCCCGACCAGCACTGCCAATGTGTCCTAAGGGGCCCGCATTGTCCCTGAACTGGATATAGAGTTGTCTTTATGTCTTTATATAGCTGGATCTTAGAGCTGTCGATACCCAGATTCACATTTGGGTCCTTGGCTTCTTGTGGAACATTTATTAAGCATACGACATGTATTTGTGGGGTTACACTCTAAGAAATATGTTGTTTATCATTATATTTTGCTGGGCTTACCCCAATTTGATCTCTTTCTTTAGTTCACATATAAACATGGCTAGCTAAACCTGTTGAGCTAGGAATTTCCTCTTTGTTTCCAGTTGGTTTTTTCGTAGCGCAATTATATACATTTATTGTCTGTATTTATGTATAAATATATTGTTATTATTATCAATTTGTTTTTTCTTAAGAAACCAAAATAAAAAGGAATTGTTTATAGTGTAAGAATTTTGTGTGTGTGTAAGTGCATATGCCTTATGCGAGTGCCGTTTTGATAACGTTAACGGTCTCTGATAAGACATGTTGTTGATGTTTTGGTTGCTTGGACTGCTGCTGTTGTTGCTGCTGCTGTTTGTTGCAGCTAGCTGTAAACGAAGAACGGAAACAACGACAACAACGACTGCAGCCTGTGGGCGTAATGCCAGTAAAACGTAAACAACACCAACGTGGATTCAACGTGATCTAGTTTCCATTAAAAAAAACAGTGCGCGCTCAATCGTAGAACCCCCTATTTTTAGTGCAATCTGTCAGAAACATTAAGCTAGCGACACAGAGAACGAGTCTACGGATGTGTGTGTGTGTGTGTCTGAGAGAGAGAGCGAGAAAGAGAGAGAGAGCGCGAAAAGAGAGTGCGCTAAGAAATGTTTCCAAGTCAGCATTTTGTTGTTTTGATAAGTGAGGGTTGGAAGACTAAACACAGCTGTGGCGGGGGCAATGAGGGTGCTCAGCGCTGTGTACGCAATGGGGTTCAAAGTCTAAACGATGAGCAAGAGCCAACGAGTTGACAATTCTTTTCTTTTTTGACTGGATAAGTATCTCTCAAGTGGCATAAAATAATCAAGTCAAACCCATAAAACTATTTGTTTATATATATATATATATATATGTGCGTATTTTAATGTGTCATATATATATGGGTGTATACGTATGTACATAGAATATATAAAAAAACAATTACTTTTTTAAATTAACCTACATTCAAATAAATGTATTGATGCACTGCATATTTTGATATACATATTGCAAAATGTACCAGGTTGGAAAAAATACTGCGCATTTACATAAATGTCTAATTACAGTTTACGCAGATCCTTTAAATTGTTTTTTTAGGTTGATCTTGAAATGTATATATTTGTAAATCTGCACAAAAGATCTTTAATTACTGTCAATGAATAAAAGTATTTAATTCCTGGGACAAAACTGATCGCCTTTTTCCAGTGCCGCCTAAGTATGGATGATAGAGTCTCTGAGGCAGGAACAGAGGGATGGGTGTGTGTGTGTGTGTATAAAGAATGAGCGCGAGCCGCTGGCGATAAGCAGCTTGTAGGCGGCTACTCAAGTTGGGGAATAGATGCAATTGGCAGCGGCGGCGGCATGTGGCGCCGTCGATGACGGATCGGCCGAAGGCGGCCCAGCGTGCAAAAATTGTTTACTTGTGCTAAAATTGGATCTTCATTGATTGACAAGCGCGGCAAGTGGGCGCCAGAGCAACGCGAGCGCGACTCAGACGCAGATTATTGACCCAGAAGCGAGGCGGAACAGCGGCGGTGACGGGGTGGCTGATGCCAGGCCTAGACGAGAGTCCATTCCAGACACTCGCTGCATCAGTAAAAATAATAATAACAATAACAACAAATGTAAACAAATAACAAATCTCATATTGCAAACATTGCGGTAAATTCGCATGTGAACTTTGCATTATTTATTTATATGTATATTCCATCTTTTTGGCCAAATCAACTGTTTGCCAACGAAAATTTAAGTCAAGGTTATAGGGCCAACTGTTTGGCAAAACTGTTTAGTTTTGGAAAAAAAACATTTATAAAGTTATTAAATACAAGCAAAATATTATAGAAAAGGGAAGTCCTTCGACATTCATTTATAAACTGTGAGATAAAAATAACATTTTGTTCTTAAATAAAATACAAATAAGTTCAGCAAGTTCCAAATCTAGTTGAGAATCCTTGCCTTACCCACATAAGTTATGTGATTAGACTTCAAGACTTTTTATTATCTTCGTATTAAGTTATTTCTATAAGTTATTGTTTAAGTGCTTATTATCTACGTATTGAGGTAATTCTATAAGTTGTTGGATTTGATTAATGCGTATCTGGTCAAGCTGCCAATAAGGTCGCAGAAAGCCCGTTCAACAAATAATAAAATACAAATTTTTTGAAAAAAAAAACTCTTAAAAATTTTTTTGATAGCCGTATGTGTCCACATAGCTAGTAGGCAAAGAGATTTCTATCGTTTGCATGTGGCAAATAATAAAAAAAGGGTTGGAAATAAAGTCAGTTCGTAATTGATAATACAAGATTTGAGAATTCGTTTAAAGATAATTTGACTTAGAGTTGTTTAATCAAGAGAACTACCAGCACGACAGGTAAGTGTCAACAAACCAGCTGCTGTTGTTGTTCCCGCTAAAAGCAGCGTGAATCCGCAGAGTCTACGAAAAAGCCATGTCCGCGCTAAATACGCCCTTTCTGGCTGGGGACGAATTTGTGCAAATGCTCGACATCGATATCGGCTTCCTGAGTGACACCCTGGTCGTCGCTTTGACGGATGACGAAATGCCCATCGAACTCTACGCCGAACTGTTACCCGTAGAGGACACTTTCGCAGAGGATCATTTAGACTACGTTTTTGTCACACTTCACTTTATAATTTAAAAAGCAAATAATATTATAATATTACCTCTTTATATGTATACATGTATTTTTTAATCTTTTGTATTTTTGGACACTTGACTCTTTTAGAATTCTTAATGAGTTTAGACTTTAAATGATTGATATTGCTTGTTGGAATCGTAACTAAATATTCATTTAAGCCAATATATTTGGTATGCTATTTTATGGCTGGAAAATGGAATTTGGTTTTTAATTAATTATCAATTACTCACAATAACTGTACTTTTATTTTTCTCCCTCTTTCTCTGTCTCTCTCCCTCTCTCTTGCTTTCTCTCTCTCTCTCTCCCTCTATCTCTCTCTCTCTTTAAGTGGAGTGCACGTTTAAAGAGCAAAAGTGGCAAGAAAAAACAATGCGAAATTATCGCGGGTGTCAATAAACTGTTGAACGAACGCCTGACCTGTGCCAACAACAACAATAGCAAGTGGAGCCACATCAGCAGCATCAACAACAACAACAACAACAGCAGTAGCAGCATTGACCTTAAGCCCCAAAAAAGCCGCCAACGGCCATAGACACACATTTGGCTGCTCGGAGCTCGAAACTCATAGAACGTAAGGTCAGGGCCAGGATGCGTAAGCCCCTTCGGGCTTGTGACTGCCAATGAACTGCAGGCGCCACCGCACAGTGGGCTAAAATCGAGCAAAGTACAGATGCCTTGAAATGGCTAACATTTTGCTGCTCCAAATAAAGTTCATAACAATCACAATGCGAAAGTCAAGAAAATTGTTTTATATCTTAAGCGAATAGCTTAAGATTTTGGTTATAGAAAATGGTAGCATATAAAATTTGTACATATTTTAAAATTTATTAACTACTAATACGAAAGTGAAGCTTAAAAAATATTCTCAGTTAAGTTTGGTTGGTAAAACATATTACGGATTCTTTGAAGAGGCTGACATGTCTATCCAATTTAGCACTTGATCTGTTCAATTGTACCACAGTGGGCTGTCGGCAGCGTTCAAAGGCCTGTTTCAAGGTCAACGTTTGGCCCATAATAAAAAACAAAAAAATGGGAGAACAGAACGCAGCAGCAGCTGAGGCAGCGGCGTCGCTTCAGGTGGGGCTCGGCGCTGGTGCAGCGCTCAAAACGGGACTGGGAGCATAACTGTGAATTGGGCACTTGAACTGTGGATGCCGTCGCTCTGTCTGGTCGCTGCTTTGGCGGCCACGACCTTGGCCGGCAGTTTGCCACGCAACGAGGCCGTTGCACTTCCAAAAAAACAGAAAATAAGAAAAACAGAAAAGAAATAACAAATGGTGAAAAAAGGAGAACATTGTCATCGGCTCTGTCGGGCTTTGCGGCGTCGTGCTCTGCGTGCGTGGGACTGGCTATGTCAGGCTGTGACCTTTGAACTTAAACGAGAGATTCAGCGCTGTGGCCGGCTCATGAATTGGCTGTGGAAATCAACATCTGTAATCGGCACACGGCAATCACTTGGCCGCCGCGTGGAACCAGCTGTAAACAAACAACAACTCGTTCGCTTCATAGAAATGTAAGGGTATGTAACTAATTAATCTGTGTGTGTGTACATTTGGTTTATATATAAAGTACTGTATTTAGATTAGGAATACAATTAACCGCATTTCTATCATAAATAGTAATCAATTAATCATTGACAAAAAACAACTATGTATCATCTACACACGCTGACCTTTAGAATATCAACAGCAATTATATTTCAGGCACTATCAAATAATTGCAATAACAATATCAATTAATTTTAATTAATTCGCTTGGTTATGTTGTAATGGAAATGGAATTAAACAAAACCGAAGTGGACATGCTTATTAAATATAACTTGTTCTCATTCGTAATGATCAGAACCTTTCACAAGTGCCAAATTATAATTCAATAGTTTACTAAATTAAAATTGACAAAACATATGTATATAAATTTTCCATATATTTCAGAAAAAATTATCGCTATGAATATTTATCCTAAAAGCATTTACAATGAACTTGTGTTACATGCGTTTTTATTTTCTTCTTTTAAATTGCTTGGTAACAGATAAAAATAAAATGCTCTTAGTTGACATTTTAAACTTGGCGCCTTTTACACTGCGCCACCTGTCGTAAAGATTATGCACTACGTAAGTAAATGAATAGTATATTTTCGAAATATGTGGATTAGTGGACAAATAATCCCGCAAAATGTAGATGAGTTAATAAAGCATAAGACTAAACGCTTTGCGATAACAAAATCAAATGAGGTAAGTCGTAATAAAACTTCAAAATAATATATAAATCAATTATATATTAAACGTTAAACCTACTTAAATTCAATTTACAACCGCTCAGTTGAAAGGTTATGATTGATGGTCTAGTTCTCGTAGTTAAAAAAGGTGCAAATTAGTGTGGGTTTTATTTTAAATATGTATAGGTATTGATATCCGGCTCGAAAAGTTTTTATTTTGCCTAATATATTAAAAAATTGATACAAAAAAATGGGTTGCCGGGCTTACAGTGCCAAAACGAGTCGCACATCGATAGTTTCTTGCTCATAGTTATGTTAGGATGATAGATGTAACATTTTCAATAATTTACTAACAGCGACTGTTAATTACGCGGCAAATTTACCGACGGTAAATAAATATCTATCTTCATATCTGATCAAAAGAAATACAAATATTTAATCCATAACTATAAAGTGATGTTTAAAATTCATGGAAAAATAACTTATTTCCTTGCATAGTCTTTGTATATGAGACACCGTTATATGTATACCACGTTTTCTTAATTTTGAATCTGTTATACTGCGCAGTAAAACTTTTGTGAAATATATCGCAAGTTAGGCCTCTGCATATTTTTTTTGGTAGCTATCGGTATATAATTGTTGCAATTATCGAGCCAGTTGCTGTAAACGTATCGAAATATTAGACGTTTCCCATCACCGAGTTTTAGTTAATGGCAATATTTCAACGCTTTCGGTTGGAACGCGGCTGAACGGGTAAATAAGAAAACCACGTGCTTTACACTTTTTTCTTAAACACATATAAATGTAGTTAATGTTTTTTTAATGGCCGAAAGTCTATATTAATGGCGTTTCGTTCAGCAGGCTGTTATGATATCTATCTGTCCGTTTGAATGTATCCTTGGTTTCCCTTTGCCACCGAAAGGACTCCGTTTATATTTTTAAATTATTTTTTCCTTTATTGCCACCCCTTCACAAAAGGCAATGCACATTGCATTTTAAAATTTTAAAAAAAAACTTAACAATCAAGAGACACTTATATGAAATATGTATAATTAAATAAGTTTTTGGAAGTTTTAGTCAGCTCGCCGACATATGCATAAAACATCAGTATTAAGCTGCTGTATTAAAGGAACTAACAATCAATCTTGTATTATATGCTTTTGCGTCATAACAGATTTATCTGACAAATCTATTCCTTAGTCAATGAAGGTATCTTGAACGCTTCGTCCATATGGATTGATATAAATATATATAGTCAGCTTATCGTCATCATCAAAAATTCATATACTTTGTTTGTTCACATATGTTAGCACCAAAGCAAAATACCCTTTTGTTTTAAACTATTTAATATTAGGTAAGGGTATACACATATATGCGTATACAAATGTATTTAATCTTTGAGAAGCCAAAGACAATGCTATCTTTTGTATTGCAATAGCTTATATATATTTGTATGCATTTTTTTGTTCTAGCAACGCAATAATTGACAATTGCATTAAATTGTACTTCTCAAACTGCCTGAAAGCGACCCGGCAACAGCGTGAAAGCTGCAATATTTAAAAGAAATATATATTACATTTGAAATCATAATTAATAGCAAGCAATTTGAGTTTTGCTGCCGTTGTTATTTTGTCTATTTGTTGATTCTTTTTGTTGTTGCCGTCGTTGTCGTTGACTTCTCAATTGCCTAAGGTGAACGCTCGCATGGCAAACAACAGCGCAGCTGCCGACGTCGATGTCGGCGCCAACCTAAAGCCAAAAGTTAATGGCTTAATGGGCAGCGGCGATGCGGCCACTATGGCAGCAGCAGCAGCCACAACAAAAACAATAACGACAACAGCAAACCAGCAGCTGGATCTGCTACAGGATGGCCTTAGCTGCAGCGAACTCTTCAACAACGGCGAGGGCCTCACTTACAAGTAAGTGTATGTGTTAGTCTGCGTGTATGCTCAGATATTTAAATAAACACCACATACGAAGTTCTCCCAATTATAAGTAAGAATATTCCATTCTGCCCTCATACTCCCAAGACACACATGGGCTTTGTAACTCTAATAATACGTAGAATTTTGATTATATTTTAAACAAAGTCTTTATGAAGAAGATTGGCCTTAAATTCTTATGATCCAATCCTTATAAACGCCATATTCACTTGGGATAGGTCACAATTTTTTGAACAAATAATTTTTTTAGCGGTCATTGCCTGGCTTAAAAGCTACTATAACACATAGATAATTATTTCTAAGACACTAACAATTGTGTCTCTTTGATCGTTCTCACAATGCTTCTACACTCAATAAATTTTGTCGCAGTAGCGCGACATCGACCAGACCGTCTGAAGGCAGTCTGGCTCCTGATTGAGTTGCCTACGCCGGGTAGCAGTTGAGCTCTATCACAATATAAAATGTTTATATAAACAAAAACAAAAAGTGTGTAAGCATTTTTTGATTGGCCAGTCATACGATTAAGACTGGCCCTATCTTTTATACCGTGAAAGCTGCCACAGCCACAGCGTGATTAAGAGCTTGTGACCTCACAATTTGAATTTATATTTGTCTATAATTTGATAATATTGCGCTGACATTGCGTCCTTTTTAGGATTCCACAAAAGGCTTTATCTTAATGCTTGCAAGATTGTGTAAGTTACACATTACGTTTGTGCAAACTTGTCTTTGGTTAGTGCAAGCCGATCCAAAATCAAAACTATTCAAGCTGTTACAAAAACAAATTGAGGGCAGTTGTTTACGCCGACCGCAAGATTGCAGCCCGAAGGCAAATTGTACAAACAGTTTGTATAGTCTAGACAGGCCTTAAGTTGTTGCATTCATTTTAAGCTGAGCACGCTTTTTCCATTTTCTACCACAGCGATTTTCTCATATTACCTGGCTTTATAAACTTTGCCGCCGAGGAGGTTGATCTCAGCTCGCCGCTAACGAAACGCATCACATTGCGGGCACCATTAGTGAGCTCGCCCATGGACACTGTAACCGAATCCGAGATGGCCATAGCCATGGCGGTAAGTGTCTATATTCTTTTTTTTTATTATTTATATATATAAACAAACACAATCGCACGAAGGCTGCGAAGCTGTGGGTCTTTTCTATATTGCGGTTACTAAACAGGGCCATCCTGATCCGAATATCATGTCAACTTAATGACAAATTTAAAATACGCTTAACATAAGCCAACATGTTTAATAGATATATTTGGCAAAAACAAATTCTTTTTTTATAACTTATGCAATGTTAACGCAAGTGGAAAATCAAAATTCGTTATAATCAAAAACTTTTAATCTGACAATTACTTATCCGGGGGAAATTGTTCGTAAACAACTAAAGATTTCCATTAAAATGCTTAGTTTTTAATTTAATTTTGAGGTATTTCTTCAATCTCTTTTCGAAAAGGAAAATGTTTTAAAATTTTGTCGCCACTGTTAACATAATAAGTTGATCCCAAGACAATATGCTGTAAAACTAGGCTTCATGAAAAGAAATTAAAAGACATGTTTGCTGCTAATATAAGCCTAAGTCTTCTATGCTTTCAGCGTCATGAAAGAAAACACTTTCAACGTAATACTAGATTATATATATTATTCTGTTAACGTCTCGCTGTTAATGTCGTATCAACATCATAAGCCAAATACTTCTGTTAATAATAAATGCTGATTACTCATTTACATTAACATTGTACGCTGAGCAACTTGACTTCATTGCAATACAACTGAAAATCATAAATTTATTCAAACGTTTTGTTTGCTTGTAATGTTTGCGTAAATCTTCTATGTGACTGTAAATGTGGAAGTAAGTTTTGTCACACTGTTAACGTCACACTAACATTATTAGTTGAGCAGGAGAATTAAAACCCATTCAATCTTTGTAAAAGATTTACTTTGTGTCCATTTCAAAATGAGTTGTGTGTTCGCTGTTGACATTACATTAACTTTTTCTGTAGTCAGTTGTTAACAAATGCAATCGCAAAATCGCAGCACAGTTTTTCAACTTGCAACCTTGTTCACAAGCAGCCTGATTCAGTCTCGTTTGTAACCGATTGACGGGTTAATTGATAACAACTAAAAAGAATATTCAATTCAACAATAATTATTGCCAATCGATGCACATCGCCTCTGTTTGTACATCTTTGGTAAGGGCGTTCGCTGCAGTTGTGCTTGTAATTGAACACTCTTATGCGCCTCTTTAATCGCTCAAATGTTTTATTCCCACGCAACAAACCTGGATCGGAACTATAATTATTATATGACATTTTATGAAATATGATATATATTTATGAATTGGGACCCACGCGCAGCTGTGTGGTGGCATTGGGATCATCCATCACAACTGCACGCCGGAGTATCAAGCGTTGGAGGTGCACAAGGTTAAGAAATACAAACATGGCTTTATGCGTGATCCGTCGGTAATGTCGCCTACCAATACCGTTGGCGATGTGCTCGAGGCCCGTCGCAAGAACGGCTTCACCGGCTATCCCGTGACGGAGAACGGCAAGCTGGGTGGCAAGCTATTGGGAATGGTCACGTCGCGTGACATTGATTTCCGTGAACACCAACCGGAGGTCCTGCTCGCGGACATAATGACAACCAACCTTATCACCGCGCCCAACGGTATCACGCTGCCTATGGCGAATGCCATTCTTGAGAAGAGCAAAATGGGCAAGCTGCCAATTGTCAACCAGGAGGGTGAACTAGTCGCAATGATCGCGCGCACTGATCTTAAAAAGGCGCGCTCCTATCCGAACGCCTCAAAAGATTCCAATAAGCAGCTGCTGGTGGGCGCTGCCATCGGAACACGCAGCGAGGACAAGGCGCGTCTCCATCTGCTTGTCGCGAACGGCGTCGATGTCATCATTCTGGACTCATCCCAGGGCAACTCTATTTACCAGGTCGAGATGATCAAGTTCATTAAGGAGACCTACCCCGATCTGCAGGTCATTGGCGGCAATGGTAAATAATTCTTAAATAATATTGTGTGTAATGAATAGTTAGTTAACGTTTTCCTTAAGATGGATGTTTACAATATTTGATTTATATATATTTTTTCTTAATAGCAGAAAAAAGTAATCTTGTCCGCCCAATCGAGCTTTCACTGTATGTTTTCCTCGACCATACAAAATAGAGTTTTCATTTCACTGCTCCCAATTTCTATGTACCATCTTGTTTATCATACGCAATGGCTCAAAACCGATAAATATCGATTTGAAGTCGCTTTCAAACAATTGTAATTGAGCTTCACGTAAAGCCGACAAAAAAGAGATCATCAGATGTTTAAGTTTACTATACTACGCTCAGTATATCAAAGTCGATAAATGTACGTACTCTTTTTTTGATAGCTTATCCAATTCTTCTTCAATTACTCCTAATTTATAACACTAGCTATCGATTTAAAGCATGGGTTTCTGTTAATATTAAAATTATATTGAAAAGTTTAATTGTGTAGTGAAAGGTGGGGCTGGCGTCAAGTTTTATTGCACACATTCGCACTATTCACAAGACCCTTCAATTACTAACGCAACTATCCCTCATCTCATTCCATTGCGCTCGGCGCCTCCTGGCAATTGTCTGCAACAGTCGTCACACGTGCGCAGGCCAAGAACCTAATCGACGCGGGCGTGGATGGACTGCGCGTGGGCATGGGCTCGGGCTCCATCTGCATTACACAGGAGGTAATGGCCTGCGGTTGCCCCCAAGCGACGGCTGTTCATCAGGTATCCATGTTTGCCAAACACTTTGGTGTGCCGGTGATCGCCGACGGCGGCATTCAGTCAATTGGACACATTGTCAAGGCCCTGGCGCTGGGCGCCAGCGCTGTGATGATGGGTTCCCTTTTGGCCGGCACCTCGGAGGCACCTGGCGAGTATTTTTTCTCGGACGGCGTGCGCTTGAAAAAATATCGCGGAATGGGCTCCCTAGAGGCCATGGAGCGCGGCGATGCCAAGGGTGCAGCCATGTCGCGCTACTATCACAACGAAATGGACAAGATGAAGGTCGCCCAGGGCGTCAGCGGCAGCATTGTGGACAAGGGCTCCGTGCTGCGCTATCTTCCCTATTTGGAGTGTGGCCTGCAGCATAGCTGCCAGGATATTGGCGCTAATTCAGTCAGCAAGCTGAGGTAAGCTCCACTGCGCATATACATGACCATACAAAATTTCGCTAAGTTGGCAGTTGACATAACTGAGTTCTTGTCTATTGCATTGCAGGGAGATGATCTACAATGGTCAGTTGCGCTTCATGAAGCGCACCCATTCGGCCCAGCTGGAGGGCAATGTGCACGGTCTTTTCAGTTACGAGAAGCGTCTCTTCTAACATACAAACAGTGCTGCCGCACCGCTAGTTGGCAGCCACTGTGGTCAGCAAATAACAGCGCAACATAATCAGCAGCAGCGGCAACAACATCAACCCCAACGGCAACAGCAGCAGCAACAACAACAGCACCTTGTCTATCACCCGGGGCACGAATTTGGTCGGCTCGACTTGAAAAGGCACCAGTGACGTTGTGCTTAATTTGATCCCCGTCTTTTCCACGTTTTATTTAGTTCTTAAGCGTCTTGAATGAGTTCGTTAACTTATCCTTTTTTTCTTAGTGTTAAGTTCTTTCCACCCGCTTGATCTGGTACAAATCCTAAGAAATTGTCAAAATGTTGACTCTTTGAGCTAAAGGAGTCTAAAATATCAATTATACATACGACACAACAAAGCTAATCTCGATGTACTTAAACACAAGCAGGCTATTTGTATATATATATATATAAATATATATATATCATTCCCTCATGAAATTAACTTCTTTTTTGCTTATATATTTATGTCTTCTCTCTATTACAAAGTATAAATATATGTATATATACATATATGTATATATGCATTTATGTATATATACAAATAAGAAATTGTATACGACATATGCCAAACTTTTAAAATTGTACATTAGGGTTGTCAAAGACGCGACAGCGTTTGTTTAAGACATCTTAATAGCCCAACAATAAAATGTTTATATATTTTGAAATTATTTTGTACATATACATACATATATGTATATATGGGTAAATAAATAAATGGATATGCCAGCATATGTCTAACTAATTAAATTGTAAATTTCTTCGCCAAACGCTGTTAAAAACGCGCTTATGTGCATTCCCCTGAAAAATTGATTATTTAAATATTTTATTTGTTACTAATATAAATATATACATATGTGTATGTTTCAAAATAAATTGTATACGACATGCCAAATTTATTAAATTGTACCTCAGTGTTGTTAAAAACGCAAAAGCTACCTTAAACGCTTTTAGAGCCCAATCATACATTTTTACCTTACTGTACAGTCAGGAACAACCGAGCGTGAAATACTCGTTCACAAGTAGATGATAACGTAGACCATAGCATTATAAGATCTTGTTTTTGTAGTCTCTGATTTAGACATGGCCAGAAATTGATGTAAATCCTTTGATTCGAACTATACTAACTGTGGTAGATCTTTAAAAAGGAACTTTTTCTAAAAAATTGTGAGATTTGTGGGTTCGTTATTATATCTGTAAAACCCAAGTATATCTTTCACATACAATATAACCAATATAATCTTTTTTTGTATAGTGAACGAGTATGATTAATAATCATTAACGCTAGCCTAAAGTAATTGTATTTAACAGGCTGCCGTTAATAACGCACTTTCTCCCACAAATAAGAAATACATAGTTTCTCTGGCTTTTTCAATATTTATAATTTTGATTTTGGTTTTATTTGTACATATACAAATATGTATATATAAATAAATAAATTGCATTCGTTAAATGCTTGACTAAATTGTTTGTTGTTTTGCTTTTTGTTGTAGTCAAAAGTTAAGATTAGGATATTATAAATATAGAGTGCTCTGCAATAGGGTTTGAATAATTGTAATAATAAATATACGAATCAAAAATATTATTTGTTTGCTACTTTTCAATTTCGATATTTCTTTTTTTCTATATGCATTTTATATATATATATATATATATATATGTATATATATATATATATATATATATTATTATTATTATTGAAAATAGTACAAAAGTTTTGTGCAAAAGGAAGAAAGAAAGTGAAAAAAATTGTTGGCGTACGCTGATAAACCCTTTTTAAGGACACTTAAACAAAGCTATATACAGTAATTATATATATTTTTTGTGTGTGTTTGTGTATGTATGTGTGTATGCGTGCGTGAACGTTTTGTTTTTTTCAAAAAGAAGCAAGCGAATTGAGTTAATGTTGCTTAGCAAATTGAGGTTACTCTGAGCCAAAGAAAATGCAAGCGTTTGCATCAAAGAAATTTGTAATTGTAATTGTAAGCTCACACACTCAGACAGACATACACACACACATGCATGCAGGCATATCAAAAATATATTGTTTTATGTTAATGTTTCGCATATATTTTCATATATGTATATATATGAAACTAAATGTGGAATAAGCTGGGCGGTTTATGTTGGCTAATGCGTTGGATTGTCCGGGGCGAGGCAATGCCATTTCTCATGGAAGTGATCAGGAAGCCGGATGCAGTCTAGCCACTGTTGCAGGCGATCGCCCTTGCTCTGGGCGCCCAGCTGCAGGCTACCGAGGAAGTCGTTGCTCTTGCCGAGATCCTTGTCCCAGACGGTCAGTATAAGCATCTCTTTGTTCAGGTCGTGCGGACTGGCCTCGAAATAGAACTCCTCGTTGTAAATGGGATTCAGAGTGCGCCACTTGACGCTTGTCTTGTGCTTTTTGTTCTTGTGCGCATCTGGCTTCAGTTGCCTGAGATAGAGTCAAAAATGTAACTTAACTATAGCCTTTTAAATTGTTTAACTTTGCTCACAGCTTGACAAACGGATCGGAGCTGCCGTTGTTATCCATGGCCAGCAGATTAATGCACTGCTTAACGTTCACCACCAGCGCTCGGCGTTTTGTGTTGTAGCACAGCGAGATGAGCATCTTGCCGTTGGGCCAGCTCTGTGCCAGCTCCGCTTCGTTGCTGTACTGATCCTCCACGCCCAACGGCACCGAAATGCGATACTGCGATGTGCTATGCACCTGAAAAGGTCACATGAATATTAATATATAATAATTTTATTCTATTATTATTTACATGACTTATAGTTAGAGAACTTTGAAATGTTCTAACTACGACCTCCAACTAATGCGATTTTCAAGTAGTTTGGATCTAGTTCAAACTCTAGTTTAATCATGTATCAAAGATTTACATATTTTAATACATTTTGACCTTTGCACAGATGTCAAAAGGAGTTGATCTAATTGTTAAGCAATTATATTTAGCTGTCCGAAATCTTATTCTTTGGTATCACATTTTAAAAGCCAACTTGAATGAACGAAACTCTTTTAAACTAACAATGAATTCCGTTTAGTTAAGCAAACAGTTCAAATGAATTTTTATATAAAATGGGCATAAACTCACCGTGGATAGGCAAACTTTGGCGGCGCCGAGAAAATCGTGTCCGTATTTGTCATCATCGAACAGGGCCACGTAGAGCAGGGAGTTTCCTAGCTCCTCGGGCTCGACGCCGACGAATTGAAGCGTCTCGTTGAAGTCCGGATTGCGGGTTTTGTGCACGGTTTTGGTGCGTTGCCAGCGCGTGTATTTCGTGTGCGCCTCAGGCGTTACAATGTTCAGTTTGCAGTAGGGATCCGCCAGGCCGGCGGCGTCCATGGCAGGCAGGTCACGTGCACGCACCATGGTGCAGTCCAGGCTGTGAAAGTTCTCGCGATAGCTTATGGCGATCTCCAGCCAGCCCAGCAGCGGATCACGACAGTGCTGCTGTTGCTGCTGCTGCTGTTGCTTTTGCTGCTGCGACTGCTGCGGAGTTTGAGCCTGTGTGGCGGAATTGCCGGAGCCGGAACTATCGCTAAAGGACCACGACGAGCTGACCGAGCTACGCCGCAGAAAGCTGCTCTCGCGCCGCAGCTGCGCCACTGTCGACGCGTTCGAGATGCTGATGCTGTCGTAGTCGGGACACTCAGCCGACCGCCCGTTGGCCTGCCGCCCAAAGAAGAACGAGTTGGAGAGCTTGCGTTCGCCGCCATCGATGAAGCTGCGTATGGAGCCGTACGCGCGCAGGCGGAAGCTCTCGTCGCGCTGCAGGCGCTGGGCGCTCGCCAGCGTGGCTGCCTTGGCGCCGTCAAGCTCATCCTCCGGCTCCGATTGACCGCTGGCGCTGCTGTTGCTGCTGCTGTCGTTGACGCGTATCGTTAGCTTTTTGATGCGGCCGCCACGCGCCGGCGTGCCGTGGCAGCTCTGCACGGCGCGTCCGCCGGCGGCTGCGACGGACGCAGCTGCTGCGCCCGCTGCGGTGGGCGTGGCAGTGGGCGTGTTTGATGCGCTGGCACTGCGCACGGGTATATCGTAGTTGGGCAGACCCTTAAAGAACCACGCGCCCGACTTTTTCCACATCTCGCGCGTCTCGGAGCAAATGCGACACAGCCAAATCTCGCGTGACCGCTCGCCGTTATGGTACCTTATGTTGATGTCCACGCTGCACTTGGTGCACACCGACTTGCGACAGTCCTCGCATAGGATCCGCTGCGGCCGCAATAGCCCAAAAGCATCCCCGCATAGCCGACAACAGTTCGGACCACGCTCCACCGCATGCAGCTTGATTTTCTCGACACGCTCCACCAGGCGACCGACGCGCTGTCGCTCTGCAATCTCGATCTCCTCATTGCGTCGTATCACCGATATGATGGCCTCCTGCTCTTCAGGCCGCAGCGGTTCATTGGTCTTCGAGCTGCTCCAGCCGGCTCTTAATCTGTAAGGTGGATCCACAAGTGTTAGTCTTTTAATAAATATGCGTGTGTGCGGGTGTGAGGGGTGTGTGCGCCTAATGAGCATCATTAGTGCTGGCTGTCTTATGCGCTACTCATGCTTTTAATATACTTGCTAAGGATACTTTCAGCTTACCATGAACTGTGCACCGCATATGAAAAAAACATCTGCAGACCCATTGGGATATATAACTATAGGAACTGTATTCCAAACCCAGGTAAGTTATATCATAACCAAATGGTTAGTTAGTTTGAAAAATGGTTTTGTTAAAATTAATCATTTCTGTTCTTAAAGTTAACCAACCCAATCTTAGTAATTAAATGTAAAAAAAATGCGTTCAACATATCTGGTATATATAATCAATATCATAATGTTGCTATAGGAATAAATGGAAATTAGTTTGTACAAAAAGCTCTTGGTTTTAAAAGATATTTCAGCCAAACTAAGAATTATCAATGTTCCTTGAATGAAACTTGCCAGGTGCAAGTTTTACTAGATAATTAACATAGGATCAGAACTTTATCGACAACACAGCACTACATCGTATTGCTGTCATAGATATTATTGGTGAAAAGTTAGTTTCCTACGAAAAATCATTTTTTCAAAATCAAATTTAAAGCTAACTCTGCTAATTAAATATTTATTAGCTGCCAAACATAGTATCTTATCAACGTTTAGGACACTATATCACAAAGCTGTGTCTAAACTATATTTACACCAAACTAAGCACTTGAGAGCTTTGCAATGATAGTGAGTATAAACATTTTAATATATGTACATATGTAACTCATTGTAGCAATAATCTGCTAGAAATAACATTCTTTGTAAGCAATCTCATTTTATTTATAAGACGTTGAAAGGGTATTAAATCTTGGGCACTCTGCACATAAATTTGCTCTCTTGTTCATGTGGTGGTTGCTGCTGCTGTTGGTCGCAGCCTCAGCCTCAGTACCAGGGCCAAAATGTCAAGTTCAAAGTTAATTAAGAGGTAACGGCGCAGCGCCTGGGCTCAGGGTCAGGCCTGGGTCTGGACTCCAGCTCCGGCCCCGGGTCGGGCTTGCGCGTTTTATGGCCACTTTGGAATCACTTACACACGGCATAAAAAACACAGCAGATATACGGGTGTACACACATACATTTATATGTATATAAATGTACGAGTACATATTTATGTAAATTAGGGTGGAGCTTGTAGCTTTGAAATGCGCTAGTTGATATGGATAAACATATGTACGCAGCTTATACACAAATACTATATGCAAAATCATAGCATAGCTTTAGACTCGGTTTTTATTTGCTTTTATAATGTGTGCTGAAGCTTAAGCAGCGCATCACTAATTGAACATATCGGCTTTTTGCTGCCTTCTTGTGGATAAACTGTGGCATATTTTTCGCAAGGAATGAGTAGAATTTCTTTAAGAGTCAAAAGCCGTTTTACTTTAAGGTAACGTTTGCGTTTAATTAGTTCAGTTTTAAGCTTTTGCAGCACTTTCTGGAAAATATATTTGCAAGAGCAATAATCCGCAAATTGTAAAAATAAAAAGGTTTTCTAATACATTATTTCAGTGCAAAATGCCTGCATTTAAAATTATTAACGGTGTAGTTCGTTAGCTATATATTTATGTACATCAATTAATATCTGTAATCTGGGTGATTTAATTATGTCAAATAAATTCACATGAACAAGTATTGAAGCATATTTTGACAGCTCGGACAGGTCGCAATTGAAAGCAATTTAAGGAAAAAAGTTCAATAAACATTTTAAATGGAACAATTTGTATTGTGAAAATGAGAGAAAAATAAATAAAAACTTCAGCCTTTTGCATGTAGAACTTTTTGATAAGAATCTTTGCAGGGAGCATAACCTCAATTTAGCACAAAAGCCATGTCCACCTCAAAGTACGCATATACACACATATACATATACACCCACAAACACGTACAACAGTTTAACATGCAAGTCTCTCAACGTGTTCGTTAAAATGTTTCTGTTACTCTTTGTGTTTGTGTTCCTTGTTTTGTGGCCGCCGTTTCATTGCCTTGCCGCGGGTTTATTGACTCGCACGAGCCACTTGAGCGTACCGCACATACTCGTTAAGCGGCACCAATTGCAAAATTTTACCAAAATTTCCATTGAACAAGTATTTTAGTACTAAGGAAACAAAACACAACTATGGCAACACTGCATAGCAAATAATTGCAGAATGTACTGCCGTTTGTAGCAAATGCTCGTTCGCTATATGGAATGTGCACTGTATACGTTTGCATATGTATATACATTTACATATATATGTATGTATGTATATGTGTGCTTTAACCTCGCCTGTTGCCTTGACGTTTCAGCTTTAGTTGCTGCCGTGTTTGCTGTCAGGATCGCTGGCAACGCCATTTGCATTTGTGCAACAGGCAAATGGAGTTAATTTTACTTTGCGTGCGCTTAATAATTTGTTTGTCCCATTTGGCACACTTAAAACGCAATTGCAAAATGCACTTAACAAGTGTGTACACTTCAGCACAGAAATAAAAATAAACACAAAACACTATAAGGGACATGAACGCGACGATATTGTCGCGTAAGTACCAAAAACCACCTTACACGCCCCTCACACGATCAAACCGCGGCCTTTTGTCCGACAAATGCAATTGCAGCTCTGCTCTAGTATTTAACTTTCAATGGCAGCTGCTTAAAATGCAATAAATTACTAAGATGAGGGTGACACTGATTTTAAAGGCATGTAATAACTAAAGCTGAAGAAGATCAAGCTACTTTTTAGTTTGCTGAACGTTAAACTAACATGATCAGTCCTTTGCATGCTTCTACGTCAATTCTAACGCAATGATTGTAGTGCTACAAAGCTGAACAGTGCCGTTGTTATCGACAATTTTGATTGTTAAAGTACAATTTATTTAGTAAAAGGATTATTTGCAAGTCGTGCACTTAACACAGCCAATTTAAATGCATTCTTGTGGTAGCTCTGTGGTTTTTGTCTGACAGCTTGGAGCCTTCACAGCTGTTGATGCTCTTGTTGCTGCCTTGAGTTATAATTTGAATTTCAAGTACACGCCTGTCACGCCCTGCTGCCTGCTGCTCCCCAGTTCATGTTCATGTCCAGTGTGCATGCGTCACACACAGACGTCGCCGCCTCCCTCTGCCTGTACGATGGCATTGTTTCTATGCTTTCTTTTTTCTTCTTTTTTTTTAGTTTTTATGTTCAGCTGCGAAAAATGAGCGAACGGAAGTGTAAATTGAGCACTTGAAACCTGCTGCTGCTGCGTTGCCAACTGCCACACAGCTGCCATCCGGTGCGCCCGCTGTGCGTGTGTTTTGCGGCTTGGCATTATGCATAAAATGTGCTGAAGTATGCGTGCGCGCGTGTGTGTGTACTTGTACTTGTAGTTAATTCTGCGTAAAGCTCCAATTCACATATTCAGTCAGCTGGGATTGCGCCGCACAGTATGCTCCACGTTTTTACATCGACACAAACATATGCTGCCGTCCATGTGCCTGTGTGTTTGCCTGGGTGTGTGGGCGTGTTAATGTAAATGGGCATTCAGCGACACCGCAGTCCCCTCTTCCCTAACTCCACCTCCTTACTCAGTCGCTGTCAATTGCAATAAATAATTGTGTGCGACGAGCATTTCTCGA
Organism: Drosophila lacertosa; assembly: GCA_004143845.1. Taxonomy (NCBI): domain Eukaryota; kingdom Metazoa; phylum Arthropoda; class Insecta; order Diptera; family Drosophilidae; genus Drosophila; species Drosophila lacertosa. The sequence goes on along the minus strand of SCDZ01000245.1, from coordinate 35,069 downwards.
TTCCGGCTGTGCTATAAACATGCACGTCGCGCGCTTCATCATAAAAACAAATACACAAATACAAAAACCAACTTGGAGCATTATTAAAATTTAATTAATCTGCCAACGCGACGGCAACGCACTCACAAGTGACAGCAGGCCAGCAATTATGATTAGGACGAAGGACACTGTGGGCAGAGCCTTTGCGCTAAGCGGTGGGTCCTTGACAGTGCGCTAGCATTTCCAGGGTCATGCGGGACACAAACACACAGACAGTCTGATAGGCTGTACTAATGTGTGTGTTTGATTAAGCTACAGTGCTGCGTGTTTTTAGCTAATCACACACAAGCATACACACATTGACAGCAGCGACTGACGCAGTAAAACTTAATTAAATTATAACTAAAGCTTTTTGTCCACACATATGCGACAGTTGGCGTTTGTAGTTGTTGCCATTGTTATTGCGCTTAGCGCTAACTGTTGCGCGCCGCTTGTCGCCTTATCAGCCCGAACCAGCAGCAGCAATGTGAGCGGCCAGCTTTTGCGCACAGCACACAATCAACGTGTGCTTTGTTTAAGTTTAGTCAACGTTGACGCTATTGTTTAACTTTCTCACACGCACAACAGACTTAGCTGCTGCCGCCCAATTGTTGCATTGTCTATTTTAGATTGCCTAGCTTTCAGCGCTGCTCAACACTACTTACTTGGCACGCAGCGCTAGCTGCCTGTCGCTGGGACAGACAAACTTGTTGGCCGTATTATTGCGGTTGGCGAAATCCATCTTCTCACATAATATATATAAATTGTAACATTTTCTTGATTTTTGTTTTTTTATATGCACTCAGTTTAACACGTATCAAAAAGAAAAACAAACAATGTTGCCTGCCAGCAGGCGCACTTCCATTAAATGCTTGTTTATTTCGACTTTTGTTTGCCGCATGCGAGCGAACAATAAACAGCTAAAAAAATAATTCAAATTGTAACACGTCTAAATGCGCACGCAGCTGGTGCGCGTCTATGTCTATGTAATTTCTGCTGCTGCAACGGCAGCCACTGTCGTCAGTTGATTCATTCGCAGGCCGCAACGGCCGTGATGTACCGAACGCCGCCAAGGCTATCGATAGCCCCCGCAAACATCGATTGCTGCCATTGCGAAATTTATTGAAAAATTGCGTACTTAAAAATATTGAAATAAATATGAAGCTGTATAAATAAAATTGATAAAAAGTAATTTGTTTTATATTTTAAGAATGATTGTGCTATGAAGTATACCAATTACCCAGCTGCATGTATTATATTTAATTTATTTCATCAAATGTTTTTCCTTAGTTCAATTAAGAATATTATGCAACTGAAATATACTGCTATAAAAAAGTTTATTTTAAACATTAACATGAGATCGTAATGTGAGATCGATAACATATCACATGCGATACACAACTCAGCGATTGTTATCGAAAGCGTATCGAGCATTAGTGCCACCCCCAATTGAAACACTATCACATGCATAAAAGCGGTGAATTGGGTACACGGGGTTGGTTAGGCCGCATTCACAAAACAGCTTCAGTTTCACTCCCCAGGTTCGTATCTTTGCACGAGTTGAGCCAAAGCAAAGCTCGTTTGGGGAACAACACTTGAGCAATGAGCACGCATCAGCACGCTCGCGCTGTCTCTCTCTCTCTCTCTCTCTCTCTCGCATACACACAAAGGCTGTTTCCGGATGGGCTCTGCACATGCCACATAATTTCATTGCATGCTTTTGCGCGCCGACAAAAATGCCAACTCTTTATACCCCGTGCCAATTGAAAATCCGTAAACTACGGTTTGATGGTGTTATACAAATGTGTTATGTTATTATGTTATTAATTCAGCTTTCACTTTCTGTTGTAGGGAACAATTAAGTAAGAGCTCAATGTGTGTTTCTCTATGTATTTACATACATTTGCACTGAAAAAGAATCGTCGATCCTAATTCGATTTAGCCGTTCACACTTGAGAGTAAAAACACTAACCTTCTGACGTCACAGTCACCACATTTATTCTAATGGGACATATTATATATAACCATATAAATAAGACATCTCTCCATTTATATCGATAAATTCGGATATTACGGCAAATCACACTTGAATACAAGGTATTCATCTGTCGGGGCCGCCTAAGTAGAGCTCGCTTACATGACTTTTTTTTATTTAGCTTTGCGCTTAAGTTGCCTGGCTGGCGAGCCGCGGGGCTTTAGGGTTGAAGCTTTAGTTAGTTTGGCGACATGGTTCGTTTGTAGTTGGTGTTGCATAAAGGCGTCAACGATTGCCTTACGAAGCATATAGCAGCCGTAGCCGTTGTGCTGTGCGCCGCTTTCTGGGTGTGGTCAGTGTGCGCGTGTGCATTCACCCCCCCCCCCCCCCTCCTCCATCCCCAACCACTGCCTCTCCCAACCAGGTCCAACAGCATCGCACACAACTATCAAAAAGATATCCGCCGGCATTTGGCATTTGCAGATGCCTGTCGGACGCACATATCGTAGCCACACTGTGCCCACATCCTTTGGCATGCTACATACGCGTGCGTGCGTCTGTGTCTGGTCCATTTTAAATAAATGTTGACAGCCAAATGAAAATATTTAATGTACGTGCCAAGTTTTTGGACCCACACATTTTGCACGTGCCGTCCACCTAGTGTCCTGTCCAGTCACTTGTCTCTTTTTCCACGGCTCTTGTCTTGTTGTTGACATTACGTTTCATGTTGCTGGCTTGTAGTTGTTGCTTGTGTTTGACATTCGAGGCGCGTTTGCGGCGCAGTCAGTAACTGTTAGCCAAAGGCAAGCGTCCTTCGCAACTGCCAACTCAAACTGCAGCCGGCTGCGGGCAGCGGGTGGACATTGAGCTCAAATCTTTTTGGCTTAATGAGTCAATGCCATATCCCGCGCACAGCAACGCTCTTAAGGAGCACGGTAACCTAACCAATTAAAGCCGACAACATTGCAGCCGTCCACAGTGTAACCAAATTATAATAACCACACAAAGCCTACAGCGCCACCTACCTGTCAATTCCTGCTGTGACGATACTCAACTTAAGTTAACAAACATTTTTTGCGAATGGCTAAAAGTAATAGCAAAGTTTGATAAAAATGCAGTCCCATTATATAAAATGTTGTTATTTGGAACGGTAAATTTGTAAAGCTTACAAAAACTACCGGCAATATTAATATTAGGTAGATCAACTAATAAGACAACTAATAAGGATAAGGCATTTTTAAAACCAAAAGAAGTTATACAAACACTTGTTTTTAAACATATGGATTCTATGGAAGCAATATGATATAATGGTCTAATACCTTCATTACTTTACAGATACATACATATATATGAAAACACTGGTTACTTATTTAAAATCACCTAACAAACCAAATTTTATATTTCAACACATAAACAAATACCTATGTAGGTAATCCGCCGAGCCACTTGTTATTGTTTCCAAAACTTTTTAATATGGTTGAACAATCTAAACTTTAAATGCTCATAAATCGACCCAAAAATCGCTTAACTCATATTTTATTATATTTTAAAGCAATTGTAAATAAATTGACTCTGACTAGTCCACAAATTGTGCCCAAACTATATTCAATATTTTTTTGGGTCATCCATCATTACGCATACACAAACAAATTCTTGGGGGTAGCCCCAAATCCTCCCACTCCCTCTGACCATCACAGCATGCAAAATGTTGACATATCATATTCGTAATTCCGTTTATTTTTCAGCATTTCTTCAGTTGTTTTTCTATTTTATTTTTAAATGTCTTTGTTTATGTTTAAGCAAATTTCTACAAAGCAATTTGCGTTTGTTATTGCATTATCTCATTCTGAAACACACAAAAAGTGAAATAGAAAATAAACAAGGGTAAAAAAACCAAATCGCTGGTAGCTAGTTATACATACATATATTATTAAAATATACGCTCGTCTTTTGGCTCAGTTGCTATTTCAGTTTTTCCTTTGTTTACTTTTACTTTACTTTTGTGTTTTCTGCTTTTACATTGAACTAGCCTATTCTAGGGTTCTACTACGGTCATTCCAAGCTGCAGCTCATGCGCCACGGCCATATCTTTCACTTCTTCACACAAAATGTTTATGTATTTTTAGTTAAGCTGTCTCCATTCGGAAATCCATACAAACAAAAATAAGAATAATTAACATAAAAATATATGACCGAATCTTCATGCACTCTTCACTAAAAAAAATGGGAAAGGCGAATAGAGAAAGGCAGGAAAAAATATTAACAAAGAATTTTGTTTAGGTTGGCAAAAGCCGTAAGATGTTAATGCGAGGGGCGCCTAATCACGCAGCGCCTTCTGCTTGGCATGCTTCTTCTGGCTGGCGCTGCCTGTGGGCGTGGCAGCTGACAGGACATGGCGCGGCTTCTTGTGCAGTCGCTTGTGGTAGCTCTGGGCCAGCGAATTGACAATGGACACAACGAAATAGCAGACCATCCCAATGACAAAAGTCTCGAATATTTTCGAGAGCAAGTTGCCTGAATCGCCGCCGGCGTTGGCGTTGCGTCCGCGCTGCTGCCTATGCAACCGCTGCTTTTGGTTCTCGAGGAATGCCTTAAACGGCTGCTGCAGCTTGCGGCCAAATATGGGCATCGTGGCCAGGAGATCGACGGCACGCTCGATTAGTGTCTCATTGAAGGCGATAATCACAAAGATCTTCTGTATGTGCATCTTGATGATGGCCTTGCCAATTAGCGTGGCGCCAAAGAACGTCCAGAAGGGCACTAGAAAATGGCCGCAGGTGATACCGGCCAAATCGAACAGAGGATTGGGAATCTGAAAAGCCACATTCGATAAGAATTGAAGGGTATTAAATTAAGAAAAGTACATACGCTTGCACAGGCCAAAATGCCAAAGAAACCGACACGCTCCACTACACGCTCCATAAACAGCTTGCCCTTGTCCATGAGGCTGAGGTTCTTCTGGTGTCGCTTGGCATTGAGCGCCTCAAAGTCGGCCAGCTCCTCGGCATCGTCTGGATCGTAGCCGGACAAGCGTGCCGCTTTAGCCATAAAATAGGGCGGCAGCTCGCCGAGCGCTGTGCCGGCACCCCAAAGGAATGCTTCCAGGCGCACCTTGGACATAATGGACCAAATATTGGGCATGCGCTTCACATACGGCTCATCCGGACAAATGATGCTGTTGCGAATACAGGAAACATGAGTTGATATATATAAGACCTAATGGGTACGTATGTAAAAATTTAAGTGGGATCTCTAGTCATTGACTCACTCGTCGGGATAGGGCGGCTGGGGAAAATCGAGTGAATTGCACTCGTAGCCGGCCAGCGTAACGCTGGCTATGTGCGGGCCCAGATAGAGCAGAAATGTATGCAGACCGGTGCCGAGACCAACTGATGAGAGTACGCCCAGACCGAGCCAATAGACAAAGAACCAAGTGTTATGACGCACCAGCTCGATGATTAGCTGATGTGGCCCATCAATTTTATAAATTATGCTAAATACAATGCCTAATACTATTAAAACAGCCAACAGGCTACGTTGCCGCAGTAAACTGCAAGAAAAACAACCAGTTAATTAATAAAAATATAAGAATATAAATTTGATCTGCTGTTCACTTACCTGGTACTCCATGTGCGCAGCAATGCAGCCAGTTCGAGTGCACAGTATTTGGACGTCTGCAGTGGGTGACGCCAGAGCACCAGCTGTGCGCGCTCATTGCGCTCTTTGTCTTTTTGCTGTTTATCCTTTTTGCTTAGCTGCATTTTGTTGTTGCCGCCGCCGCTGCTGTTTGACTTTGTGTGTGTCGCTGCAGCGTGTGTTTGCATTTTGGCAGCGTTGCTGCTACTATTGGTGCTAATTGTAAATGAGGTGTTGCTGGTGGAGTTGCTGTTGCTGCTGCTGCTGCTGCCCTTGGCGCTACCATTGGGCGCCTGTTGTTTCTTTTGGCCCTTGTTGCTATTGCTGTTGCTGGTGTCGTCCTGTTTGCGCTGGCGTGTGCTATTCGCATGGCTGGCTGTGTCCCTTTTGTTGTGTTGTGACATTTAAGCGATTTTTTGTGGCTTCAAGCAGCTACTCTAATCGAAATAAAGGAAAATATAAAATAAAATATTAAAAAGCATATAAAAAAAATTAAGCACAAATTGGGCTGAACTTTAAAATGTTTCTGTTATGATTTTGATGTCGCCAGATTGCTTGCTTGCACATTAACAAGCGTTGCCACGTAGCTAAAATGTGTTTTAAGTCATGGAATCATGCAAGGCAAAAACAAATTGTCGCTAGTTCGTAGTAAACCAATTTTTGTTCTATTTTCTCATCAATTAACGCAGGTTTTGGTTCGAACCTTGGATCTTTCCACTGTTATAAGTATTTATTAAACAAATAGAACATTAAACATATAAATTTGGTTGAATTAGAACCAGTACCTAGCCTTTATTTTAATTAATAGTTTTGTTTAACAACTTGATTATTGCTAATTTAATAAATTTGTATTATTCATTGATAGTAGTAATCAAATGGAGCTTATTGACCGCAGATTATTGTAATGATATTTATATAGTTGCCCTAGTTTCGTTTACCTGCTCTTCCTTATTTACTTTTATATTTAGGTACAGCTGCTTAAATTTAGATTAAGGGTATACAAAGTACGGCGTGACACAGATAGCTTTTCCTTATGCAGTTTTCTTGACCTTTTGAAACGGCCGCCACAAGCAGCTGTAGAAGTGCCCGACGCTAGTTCAGTCTGGTGTGATATAGTTTTGCTGTTAGTTGGCAACGCAGCAACTAATAATACGGGTGTATTTGTATTTGTGTGTGCGCGCGCGGGAAAAGCACAACAAAAACAAGAACAACAACGGCGGATTATCATACGATACTCGAGCACCAATAAAATGAATCCACATAGCGGCAGCAAAAGCGAAGCAATATATATATGTGTATATATATATATATATGTGTGTGTGCTTAGGTTCTGTAAAGCGTGGCAGAAGCAGCAAAAACAAACCGCTGATCAGCAGAAGAGTGGACATTAACACAGTTAAATTTGCTTGTCATAATGTGATACGCACAGACACTGGACACATGCACGTGTGTGCTGGTGTGCGGACTGCCAGTATTGATACAATCAGCGGGTGCTAGGGGGTCTTTGCTGATTCTGCTTCTTCTGCTTAATCAGCTGTTTGTCTGGGCTTTGTTGTTGCGCTGCGGCTACAGCCTCGCCGTACTTACGTACTTGCGAAATATTTCTATATATATGAACTCGTATAATTTGGTACGTACGTATGTATGTTAATTGAATAAAAAAAAAATGTAATACTTGTCGCCGCTGTGTGACCAAAGTTTAAAAGTCTCCCTGACACGCGACTTACAACTGCAGGAATTACCACTACTGCATTTGTTCCGTTAATCGCTGTTGTTGTTCTTTTCTATTTGTTTAGCTTTAGGGGTGGCAAATGGCGCAGAATTGCCTGCGGGCATTGAAAACAAAACCAATATGCCAATGCCAATAGCAATAACGACAAGAACAACAGCAGAGACGGAGAGGGTAATGACAAAGAGTAAATGCGTCACACAAAACAAAAATCAATTGCACTCGTTGCACCCGTTTCCTATGACAACAACAATAACTATTATTATAATAATAATAGATAGCTGCGCTAGTTTTCATTTGCAACAAGCTGTACATGGCAACAATAACAGCAACAACAAAGAGGCAACACTTAAAACAAAAGAAAAGGAAAACCATTTAACACTTCTTTCAGTTTTGGCCGCTTTGGCGACTGTTTTGTAACGAGCCCCTCGCTTTGTCAACTGGAAAACATCGTTTTCATTTTACCTGATTTAATTCGTGTTCGAATTGCAAGAGACGCGTACGTTTCTTACTTGGCCAGCAGATTGTTTTGCACTAATGCACTTGATTCGTTTCACATATAAACAATAACTTAATTATGAATAATTGTGCAAAGCCTACGACTGCATACAAAAAAAACACGTCTAAACTCCGGCTGAACAACAGTTGATGTTAATGTTAAACTCAAAATGGCTATGTTATAGCAAAAATGAGACGTTATAGGTGAAAAGCAAAAAATAAATTAACAGCGAACGCGAAGTGCTCTGCACTTACATAAAATGTTTTTAACATTAAAAGCTTAACTCGATTCAATAACAATGCTGTTTACTCACTTTCCAATACTGGATTCAGGCATGTCAGTACATGTTAACGAATAAACTATCGATTTTTAGATCGATAAAAATTAATAATCGATAACATAAAATGTTTATTTTTTATCAACCCACTTGTTTTGTAAATAAGTTAAGGAAATAAAGATTGGTATAAGAATTTACTTCTTCGTGATTTACACCAATGATTCGGGCGATAAAGAAATAGACAACAGCTGATCCGAGCGCACGCCAAGGCGTTCGTAGTGCATCCAAAAGAAATTGGCAATCAATTTGTTTTATAATGCCAAACTATAAGTAGCGCACCCTTATTTTAAGTCCAACGCTTTACCCAAACTTTAGATCTGTAAATGGTGGTCGGGAGCAATCTCGCCACTTAAAAGCTGTCCCTATATGTTTACATAAAATAGAAACATGACCATCATGAAACTACTAAATATTATATGGAAATTAGTATACCGTTAGCAGTATCTTCTCCCAACTCGAAAAACAACTTTCTACATTTCTTTTTATTTTTGGTTTTTTTGTAGTTTTTTTTTATTTATTTATTTAATAGTAGATTAATTACTGTACGCTTAACCAAGAGAGTCCTATTCGTAACCATACACACTAAATATGCACAAAATTTGTTTGTATTATTACACAGAAGAAAAAAACATGGTATAGGGTAGGGTAAGGATGTTAAGTTCCTTCCAAAAACATGCAAATTGCACGGTACACAAGTTATTAAGCAAGAGAGTACACTGAACGAAATGGTGCCAAGTAAATAATGTTAAAGCATAGGTAAATTGAAATACTAGCGCGTATAGAAAATATGTTTATATAAAATAATTTTCACATAACTTTTGTTTTTGTCTTATAATTCATTTTTTTGTTTTCATTTTTTAAGATCATTTTAAGTTGTTTTTGTTTGTTTTTCATTTTTTTTTTCAATATTTTACCGCCTTAGACCTGCACAATTTGTTTAGCTATCGTTCCTTTTTTTGTGTTTTTTTCATAATATTTTAAACTGCATGCTAAACGTAAAATATATATATATAGAATTTTCTGTATAGGTTTGTTGTTTTTGCATGGTTTCAAAACGCCTGTCGTTTCAAGAGGGCGATGCAGTCGATTCTTATTTATCCATGCCATAGACATTCTCATCGGAGTAGGCTATGTACAGAAAATAATCCTCTTCGTGGTGCTCCTGTGGTAAAAATATGGAAGGGAGATTAGTAAGCCAGACAAAGGCAGAAAGAGAAAGAGAGAGAGGGAAGAGTTGGCCAAGAGGTCAGCTTACCTGATACAATGAGCCCATTGTTGCAGATGTAGGGGGAATGACGTTGTTGACGAAGAAGAAGAGTGCATCCTCGGGACGCAGGTGAATGCGTTTGCGAATGAGAAAGTAGAATTGGCCCACGGTCAAATCGGATGGTACCAGGTACTTCTTTTTGTCCAAATCGCCAATGCGCGCCTTTGGTGCCTTCTCGACAATCACCTGGAAAACCGAAATTAAATTATTAATAAGTGGTGGATATAGATGACAGATGACGGGCAGTAAAACAGAAGTTTATTTAGCAATGTTATGAAAATACAACAAACTACGTCGTCCAAATGCTACGTGACGACATACCAATAAATCAAGCAACACGTATAGGAACATATTAATACATATATATGTGCTGCTTGTATATATAATACAATTATATATGTATATATATATATATATATATATATATATACGTACGTATATACGTACAGATATGTAAATGTATGTATGTGTGTGTTCACTCATTCAAATATTTATCAACAACAGTAATTGCATTTTTTTGTGTAGCAAATAACAAAGGGTCAGGTACTGCCACCCGATTAGGGGATACCCTGCAATTGGCTCCAAGGTGTCATAACAAATATAAGTCCAATCTTTCACGATGTTTCATGTTTAAAATAAAAATATAAGGAAAACTATATTTCTTATGATATTTAGATAATGGTGAAGATAACAACATAAAAAGTTAAACTTTCTATAATACAGTTGAAGATATATTTGAAATTTCAAGGACCATACAAACGAATCCCGATGTACCCAGCAACCCACCAAATATATTTGTACATGTTTATTCATTTTCAAAGATAGAATACAACAGTTGCAAATGTTTTAAATAGGTAGTTAGAGTCAAAACATGGTAATTATGTTAATGTTAATACATTGCTAAGTTGAAGTTAAAACTGGGAAAATTGTCAATAAAGGAGATGCTCTTTGGTGTGACTGGCCGCGCTCAAGGTGAAGGTGGAATATAGTTTGTTATATGTATGCAACAATGAGAATGTATACAAAGATATACTTATGTATATAAAGATATACGTCTATATTTGTGTATAAGTTTATTTATATGGACTTAATTAGACAGCAACCAGCTGGCCTTGCCTGCATTTGGTTTGTCGTCAGCTGTTATGTGATTTTGTTCGCGTTGCTTGCCAAATTAAAAAAATTTTTTGAACAAAAAAAAAAACAAACCAGCGCACAAATTTTCGAAGATTATAATATAGAGAACGATAATAAGCTAAGTGTAATGCCACAAAGATGGCTGAACGGTAATATTACAAGTTGCAGAGCTTCTACGATTGCAGAAAGGTTGCTGCTGCTGATAACGCAGGGGAGGAGAGAGAGCAAGAGAGCTTTCGGTATGTTTACGCAGAAACAACAGTTGCATATGGTGAAATAGGCAAACAAACAAAGAGAGTAAATCGCGATGACTAATTCAGGGCTCAATGCAAACGGGAAAACAAAACAGAATTCTGAAATTAGCCAAAATAATAGAGTGTATGTGTGTGTGAACGGCTGAGTTTTGTTTTTATATTTATGCGCAGTTTTAAAGCAGGCTGGCATGCCTTTTCGCAAGTCAACAAACAAAAACAACACACTTAAACAAGAACAAAACAAAAATACAATTTAAAATCAAAAAACAACAACTGGCTGGTTGGCCGTGGGTTTTAAGAGGGGCTGACGCTGTATGGGGGAAAAACAACACAACAACAGCTGAGCAAGCGAGTCAGCGCTAACAGCTCGCTCTCCCGCACACTCATACTCGCGCACAATCTGAACAAAGCCAGTTGTATGTGTGTATGTGTCTTTGATTTTCACTTGGGATTTGGCAAGTGTTGACTCTGACAAGTGAATTTTATTTTCAAATAACATATGCGAAAAATTGCCATTAGCCATAAAGTGCAGAGAAATGGTCATAAAATTATCAATAATTACTGCTAGAGCCAATTTGCGCATTATTGATTTTCCTCGGTATGTGCGTGTGTGTGTAGTAGCAACAACACATAACCGAATGGAACGACGCAAAACAAACGCATACATACAAACAATCAACACAAACATAGGCACACGCACAGTGTGGGACCTTATATATACACATACACATAGGCAAATAAATACAAAAAAATTAAAATGTTTCTGTACTTACGGGCACACGGTCGGGATATTTACGACGAATTTTGTCGCCCTCAGCACGACGCTTCTCAAATGCATGCTCCTCTTTATATTGGAACTTCATGATTGTGATTGTTAAAAAATTGTGTAAGAAACGCAGTTTTCACTTTACTCTTTCTAACCAACAACAAAAAAATCTAGCTGTCGCTCTCGTATATGGTTCACTTATGCTGGTTGTTCACTTCAGTATGACCAATCTAAACGCAATCGTGAAAACCAAAAACCGTCGAATGCTTAAATTAGCGTTTCGTGTGACCGTGGAATTTTAGTGTAGAATCGCTATAAAAAATACGAAAAATACTGACAATTTATTTTGCAGGGGTGCTTAATAAAAATTAAAAATAGTGTTAACAATCTGTGAAAAAAAAGCAAAGAATCGATAACTTTTGTTCATCACTAGGTTTTGGTTCTTTTCCTCCGTGGTTTTCGAGTAATAGGATGGCTCCAACCGTAAGTGCTCGGGAAAATCATGAAAAACTTGAGCCATCAATTGTAAAGTGTGACAAATAAATGTAAAATATTCAATCAAGAACTATTTTGAGTGCATACAATATGATATTTGTCCATAAAATACAGATGATTGCGCACATTAGTTATATAAATTATTATAAAAACAAATCTTTTATCGAAACAGGCCAAGACCAACAAGGGTGATACCAAGGCTGCTAAGCCAGCCGAAAAGAAGGCTGCACCAGCAGCGGCTAAGGGCAAAGTTGAGAAGCCCAAGGCTGCTGAGGCTGCCAAGCCTGCAGCTGCTGCTGCCAAAAACGTGAAGAAGGCTCCGGAAGCCGCTAAGGATGTAAAGGCAGCCGCCGCAGCTAAACCCGCAGCCGCTGCTAAGCCAGCTGCCGCCAAGCCTGCAGCTGCTAAGGATGCGCCAAAGAAGGCACCAGCAGCAGCTGCTGCTGCGCCTAAGAAGGACGCCAAGGCTGCTCCCGCTGCTACCAAGAAGGCGGCTGCTGCCCCAGCTGCTTCTGCGCCACCAGCAAAGAAGGCAGCTCCCGCTGCAGCCAAGGCAGCACCAGTTGCTGCTGCCCCAGTTGCGGCTGCTGCTGTTGCTAAGCCCGCTGCAAAGCCGGCTGTAGCCAAGCCCAAGCTGAAGCCTGCCACGCCTGCCCCCAACAAGGTTGTAAAGAAGAATGTGCTGCGCGGCAAGGGACAAAAGAAGAAGAAGGTCTCGTTGCGTTTCACCATCGACTGCACCAACATTGCTGAGGATAACATAATGGATGTGGCCGATTTCGTAAGTACAACGGCTGTGCCAGCCGCCCAAGTTTCTAACCCAAAACAGCTACAGCTCATGCATCATGTACGCATTAGCACAGATGAACATAACCTCATTGACAACAATGGGTACAGTGACGTCAGTATTATTTGTACCACACCAAGCTTTTCATTGCCGCAAACAGCAAGAGGCTCTGGATAAAAAGTTGTGGTTATAACAATATATATATATATATATATATGTTTCCATTAGCGATTAAACTGCACATAGCTAATATCGTGCCATATGCGGTTAACAACTTCTGGAACACTGCAAATCAAACTAGTCTGAATGTCATTATGTAGCCAGTTCTGTTCTCAAACCTTGTAGCTTATACATCATTTATCGATACGATTTCTATCGATGCTACCCAAAAATGATGTGCTTTGCAAATACGATTGTCTTGTTTTGTACGCGTCAAACACGCGCCACTGACAAGGGGCTCTGGACACTGCACAACGGGGTAGCCACTGATCGCCAGTACCGGGTCTGGCCAGTTGGTGCAACCGTCTGTGAACAGCGTCAAGTCGTGCTATGTGTACCGCCACGTGGTGGGCCCTGGGTTGAACGTGTCACATCCGTGTTGCGTCAGGCCAAAATTCATAGTGCGCCCTGCTTAAAAGCGTGTACACACCCTAAGCTCTGTCACGCTGCAGGTTTCTCCACGAAGCAAACAAAAATATATGGTTATAAAATACAGCTTAAATCAAGTCAAGGGGAAACCTTTTAAGGCGCTACACGCGCCCTTTCCAACTATAAATAGCAGGGCGCAATCCCAGCCCAGTATCTGCAGGCTCAGCTAATGTCGTCGTCGCCGCTACGGAACAGGTAATACAGTTATTAAGACCTATTGCTAGCTATTGCTCCCATTTCATATTATCTATACATATTGTAAATTGTAGGCCACGCCGATTTGCCGTCAGAGAGTGAAGAAGTCGCTCTGATGGCAGTGTACTCAGTGGCATATTAAAAAATTGGTCACTCTTCTTTATTTGGGCCTTTCGTTCGCAATTACCATTGACTTTTGGCCTTAACAAAGAAAGAGACAGCGCTACACTGTGCATACTCACGATGTATTTATGTATATACATTAGCATACAAACATATATAGTAATCCATTTGACATACTCTTATAACTGATGTTTGTTTTGGCTTCGCAGGAGAAGTACGTTAAGGCGCGCCTTAAGGTCAACGGCAAAGTAAACAACTTGGGCAATAATGTCACCTTCGAGCGCTCCAAGATGAAGCTCCATGTCAGCTCTGATGTGCACTTCTCCAAGGCCTATCTCAAGTACTTGACCAAGAAGTACCTGAAGAAGAACAGCCTCCGCGATTGGATCCGTGTGGTGGCCAACGAGAAGGACTCGTACGAGCTGCGCTACTTCAGAATCAGCTCAAATGATGATGAGGATGACGACGCGGAGTAAAGCTGCTAAATCCAACAAACCATTAATTTTTTACAAGCTCTGTTTTAAATCGAAGAACAAAATGGTTTACCTTATTAAAAAAATATGCTAAAGTTGCAAAACTTTAAATCAAAATCAATTTTATTTTATTGCTCGGAACCATGCCGTTCACAATCTTAATTTTGCCATTTGATGCTGTGAACAGAGTATTGTAGTTGGTTGGCTCTGATTACACATTCTGTTCACACAGCACTATTGTAGTTTTGTCATTATGTGCAACGCATAGCAGCCGATGCTATTGGTCCATTATATTTATATTCTTAATCAATATTAAGAACAGTCGATTAGGAAATTGACCGCCTGTTTGCTATCACTATTTACTATATATCCGAATCAAACTTATTAATTGTAAAGAATTTAATTCTTCTAACATATCTGTGTTGTTTTCAATATCGGTACACTATAATATATATTTACCATAGGAACTATCGATCGAAAAACAAGTACGCATAGAAACTTATTTGTTTTTTAAGTATTTCCTACCAATCATTTTTAGTTTTGGTTTGAAAAACTTTTCAAGCTATTCAGATTTAAATCATAAGCAGAAAACAAGACTCCCAATATAAAAGTAAAATACCACCAGGATAGATTAATACCCTAAGTTTCATCTTGACCACAAATCTATTTACAAATATCAGTCATATAAATCATTCATTTAATCTTTGAATTTAACACTTGATGTTTGGTCTTAATATTGATCCCTAATTAAACTCAGAAAGATTAACTATATTATAGGGAAAGCCATCTTTGCTTTGTTTATAAAACTTTCCTAAGTTAAGCAATTTTAATGCAATCAAGTTTAGATCTCTAATAAAGTAAGAATATGAAGGCTTATGGAAAAAAAACCCAGCTTTGATAGTTTGCACGTGCATTGCGATTATCCAATTATGTAAATGTGAAAACCTTTCAAAGACCAGAGAACCAATTGAGTTATGAACACATCAGATACTAAGCTCTAAGTATACAAAAAAACCAAGGCCACTGTAAAGCTCAACAAACGGTTGGACGATGCAACTAGCTGGGCAATTTTCCCAGTTGATTGAAAAGCCAGTTTTGCTCAACCGAAAGGGGGAAAAAACGACCAGCTGGCAACGGGGCCTTGAAATAAATATCACTTAATGCGATAATCCAAATAGTTGGCACAGCGCAATGCATCATGTGCTCTATGTTGCAAATTGATTTAACTTTGCTAATCGGGTGAAAGTTTTGTGGACCGGTGCATACTAAATAGAAGAGAGATCTTTGCTGGATCGGCTAGGCCCGATAATTGATGAGTCATCTAAGTAAAAAAATATACAGATTGGAGTGCGGCGTGATTTTAAAGCTTTTATTAAATTGAATTGACCAGAATACACAAACAATTAACAGAAAATTAGAGCAAAATTTGCTAAAAAAAAGTTAACTAAAAAATATAACAAAATTAGGTGCGGAATATGCAAATTCTAATTTAAAGCAGCTAGTTACAATACTTAAGCAACAATTGCTACAGCTACATAGTTATTGTGTATATATATTCGATATATGATATACGTGATGTCTTTCAAAAAGTTGCGTGGGTAGGGTGCAGGGGGAAATACTTAGGCCCCCTTTTAAAATGGTCCACATTCGAATGTTTGCTTGTTTCGATTATAATTAATAACATTTAACGAGATTCACAGTTCAGATTTTTGTATACCCAGTTGAAGGGAATAGCTGCCACATCATCATCATCATCACATTTGAAGGCCATCAGATTATTAACCAGGCGAAGTTATCTTTAAAATACAATTTACGAATACACTACGGACAAATACTAGATAACAATGCATAATTTAACAGATAATACAGATAAAAAACGCTGCAATGCGGAGAAATGGGAAAGTGGACAATATGGGGATGAGGGTTTGAGTTTTGGGATTGGGGTTATTTTGTGGCGACAAGGCTGCGGGTGAGGCGAACAAACAGTGCAAAGCAATAATTGTAAACATTCGCGACGGTTCTAATTGCCAGCTAAGAAACGCAGCAACACACCACCGAACAGGGCGGACAGCAGCGGGAAGAGGGTCTGCAGGCGAGCAGCGCCGCTGGTGCTGGACGAGCGCACGGCTGCCTGGTCGGGTGCCAGCATAGCTGGCGGCGGCGGTGAGCTCGCCTGGCTATTGACCATCGGGGCCAGCGGCACGGGCTCGGCGCCGGGCGCAGCGGCTGGCGGTGGCGGTGCCGGATAGCAAGCGATCTTCTCCACTTCAATCATCTTGCTGCTGTCAGCGGGATCCGTTTCATTCACCTTGGTGGGCACACAAATGATGCCACCTGGCGGCGGTGGCGGCGGCATCGCAGCTGCGTCGGTGCCATTGGCCATGGGCATGGTGCCGTTGGCGGGCGCGAAGGGAGCCAACTGTGCGGGCGGAGCGTCGGCAGCCGGTTGGGTAGCATTCACAGGCGCCGCTGCGACGCCAGCGGCATTGATGACAGTGGTGCCATCGCTGGCATTCACAGGCACGCCGTTGTTGATAATAATGATACGATCCTGGCCAGCGGCCGCTGCCGGAGCAGCAGCTGGAGCCGCAGCGGCGCTACTGCCGCCAGAGGGTGTCAGCGCGTGGCCGAGCAGAGCGCCGCCCAGGCCACCAGCCAGTAGACCCGTGCCTAGAAGCAAACAAATTAATTAGTTATAAACGCATTTTGAGGGCGGTTTAAATGGGCTTACCGAAACCCAGTCCGGAGGAAGATTGTTGCGGCGGCTGGGCGTAGTAGGTGGCGCCCGGAGGCAGAGCTGAACCAGCCTGGAAATAGGTGGCGCCTGGTGGCGGCGCAGCACCACCGGCCGGATGATAGCCGCCAGCGGGATAATAGCTGCCGCCAGCGGGCATTCCAGCGGGCTGGTAGCCACCTGGTTGGTACCCGCCACCGGGCACGTGGCTGCCGGATGGATAGTAGGTGGCGCCGGGCGGTACACCAGCGTATTGCTGACCGTGGTTCTGTGTGGCTGTAATGGGCTGGTGGACATTGCTACCGGGTGCGGCACCATAGTTGGGCGCATGGTATGCCGGCGGCGGCTCGTGCATGTTGGTGTGGCTGCCGCCAGCCGTATTCGAGGCAGAATAGGCGGGCGGTGGACCTTGGGGAACGTTCCAACCAGCAGCTGGTGGGTTGTTGGCCGGTCGATTCGGTTGCGAGTTGTAGTTGGGATAGCTCAGTTTGACGACATCGGCATGGGAGTTGCCGCCGCCGCCTCCTCCATTGTTGCTCGGATTGTAGCTGGGCGGAGTCGCGTGACCCGAGTTGCTGCTGGATGATGAAGTCTTGCGCTGGCTGCTGCCTTGGTTACGGCGCGCATCCACAACACCGCGGCCCAAGCCGTGCGTCAGCACCAGTGCAAATATGCTGACGACGACAATTGCGCACTTGGAAGTGAAAGCCATTGTCACAGTCGCAGCCTTTAACGATTTTCTAAATATAGTGTGTATTATGTATATAATATATATGTATCTGCTAGCTACGGTTTGTGCGACAGTAGCATGCAAATGGTGGCAAATAATTATAGTTATATTCAATATTAGAATTATTATTATTTATTTATTATTTAGTTGGTGACTGCAAATCATGCGATCAAATACCTTAACGTTAACGATAAAATTCAATGTATATATGTGCATGCTAATTACCAAAACTTGTTTTGCTCGCTCAGTTACGATTGTTGTTGCTCTCGTCGGGGATTTTGTTACTGCTGTTGTTGCTTTGCGTTTGTTTATGCACAATTGTTCAGCGTCCGTTTTAAGCGCACGCTGCGAGTGCCAAGCGAGCTTTACAAATGCTATGAAACTTAACTTGAAACTGCTGATCAACAATGTTATTCAATTTATCGATTCTATACCATGGACTGTAGGCATTGCCAGCTCTTTCGAAAATGGCGCCAAATATGCGCAAGCCAATTGTAAATCGGGTTTCGATATATTTTGTTGCGGCTACGAGTGTTTATGAAAGCTAATCAACTAAATATGATATATTTTTACTATTATTATTAGTTAAATGTAATATTACCGTTTATTTTATTTTCATATATAATATCTAAAAAAATATTTCTGATTCTTTATGCTTTCATTTTACGAATGTTAAACGCAATTTTTAAATAAACTAAATACAATGTAAGTATGACAAAAACTGATTGCTCGAAAATTCTGAAAATGTTGACCATAAAAACAATTGTTTTCAGTATTTTGGTTTGCTATAAATTAACAAAAATTAAATTAAAAGACAATATTTTATTACAAATACAACAAGTTTATAATTAATTAAAGCAATACGCAGTTAAGGAATATGAAGATAAATAATATATATGTAAATTAGTCCAAAATGTACTACAAAAAAATCTCCTTAGTACTGCCATCTGTATCATAAGCTTATTGTTCTGCGAAGCTGGCAACGTCAGCACCGATATCGCAACGATTGCAGGACGATAACGAGAAAATACCGCAAATCGGTATATCTTCACAATATCAACAATCTAGCCGGCAACGGCAATAACTTTACCATTTATTTATATTTTGGCTTAAGTGCCTACATTTATTAACGATTGCAATCAAATAGCAGTGATCAATTGCGCATAAGCCCTATTTAAATAGGTAACTGCGTTCGGTGCATACGAGGGGTGTCAATAAAGGGCTGAGGCCGACAGAAACGTGGGAGTACGTGGCAATGATGATGATGTTGCCGTGAATGGGGCGACAATTAAAACAATTAGCTAATAATTACAAACTAGACTGTGTCGAATTTAATTGCCACTAAGAAGCGATGACTGCTACACTACGTTATCGCGGCGATAAGAGCAATTTGCTCGAGTTCGCCAAGAATCTCGATGCCTTCAAAAAGGTGCCTGAAAAGTACACAGAGACCACAGAGATAGGCGGCACACGTGAGCATTAAACATGATTTACAATCTCTCTTCCACTTCCCTAATATCCATACGCAACTAATTACATTTGCACATCTCTTGCAGTCTCACTGCTGAGCCGCCTTCTTATCGTGTATCTCGTTTATACGGAACTGCGCTATTACTGGAATGAAACGGACATAATTTACCAGTTCGAGCCGGACATGGCACTGGACGAGCAGGTGCAGATGCATGTGGACATTACGGTGGCCATGCCGTGTGCCTCGCTCTCTGGCGTTGATCTCATGGACGAGACGCAGCAGGATGTGTTCGCCTATGGGTCGCTGCAGCGCCAGGGCGTCTGGTGGCAAATGTCGGATACGGATCGACGTCACTTCCAGTCCATGCAGATGACCAATCACTATTTGCGCGAAGAATATCACTCTGTGGCGGACATACTCTT
The DNA here is from genome assembly GCA_004143845.1 of Drosophila lacertosa. Lineage (NCBI taxonomy): Eukaryota > Metazoa > Arthropoda > Insecta > Diptera > Drosophilidae > Drosophila > Drosophila lacertosa. The sequence continues at coordinate 15,376 of SCDZ01000245.1, read as the reverse complement.
CAAGGATATTCTGCGCGACCGCGCACCCATCAAGGAGCGCGAAGAAACAAATGCTGGCGCTGCACCACCGCCACCTGGTGCATTGCAGCAAAATCAGCCGCAGCAGCTGCCACAGCAGCTGCAGCAAATGCCACAGCTGGAGGCCAAGTACGATGCGTGTCGCCTGCACGGCACGCTGGGTATAAACAAGGTGGCCGGCGTGCTGCATTTGGTGGGCGGAGCACAGCCCGTCGTTGGCATGTTCGAGGATCACTGGATGATTGAGTTCCGCCGCATGCCGGCCAATTTTACGCATCGAATCAATCGCCTGAGCTTTGGCCAGTATTCGCGCCGTATTGTACAGCCGTTGGAGGGCGATGAGACGATCATACGCGAGGAGGCCACCACAGTGCAGTACTTTATCAAAGTGGTGCCCACGGAGATACAACAAACGTTTAGCACAATCAGCACATTCCAGTACGCGGTTACCGAGAACGTCCGCAAATTGGGCAAGTTGCAATATATCCGCGTTGAACTATATAGCTTATTTCTGGTACATACTTACAGATTCCGAGCGCAACTCATACGGATCACCGGGCATTTACTTCAAGTACGACTGGTCTGCCCTGAAGATCGTCATTAGCCACGATCGCGACTATTTGCTGACCTTTGTTATACGTCTCTGCTCTATTATATCGGGCATTATAGTCATTTCGGGTGCTGTAAATGCGCTCCTTTTGGGCGTGCAGCGTCGCCTGCTGCGCATCTTTGCGCCACAAGTCTATCAGCGGCTGCCGGGCGTCACGCCACCCATCAGCGTTTCCACGGTGGCAACAGCGCCTTTAGCAGCGACTGCGTTACCGCCGCCGGTCAACGAGTTGCTAAACACCGCCAATCTGATGGCCAACGTGGATATATCCGCGTATCTGCCGACAACAGCGCCCAAGACAGGCATCTAGCGCTGGCCCCATCGCCACAAATGGCCACCAAGTGCAAAACGTAATCTCCGTTAAAACAATCTTCAAATTCGTTTATTTAATTACAAAAAATCTACAAATCTAAAATCTCCAAACTACAAGACGCTGTTTAAACATAACTAAAATTAAGTCAAAGAAAAAACAGAAAATAAGCAGAACACTTGTACATATACAAATATACATAAATGTTATATATATTATATATATATAGTTATCCAAATATGTATACGTTTATCCATCGATCACTGTTCGCGTCCCAGGATGCCCGTGTCCAGGTTGCTGTAAAAGCGCGCGCCCGATCGCCTGTAGCCAAACATGCTCTTCAATATTTCGAGGCCGGAGTCGACTGTGGTGCGGACGTCGCGTTCGCTGCCCAGCTTCGGATTGATCTCGACTAGATCCATGCCTTGGACGCGCTTTGTGTCGCGCAGCGCCTCCACGATGCTAATGCCCTCGCGCAGCGTGAGACCCCCACGCACCGCGGTGCCCGTGCTGGGCGCCACATTGCTGTCCAGTGCGTCGATGTCGAAGCTCACGTGTATCTTGTTCTGCGGACTCAGAGCATCCAGCGTCATCTCAATAATTTTGGGCACACCCACGCGATCGATCGACTGCAAATGGCAAACAGGAATGCAGCATGTTAACAAGCTAGAACGTAGCACGACTGCTCAATACTCTGTTCGCAGTTGAAAGTAGTTTGAGTGGCGTGTCTGTTGCTGGTGCGTTTGGCTCTCAAACTGTAAATTTACACTATATGGCTATTTTGAAAAAAATTTGACACATTTTTGTTCTTCCGCTAAATGTTTTCCCGCTATATAAGATATATGTATTAATTTATAGATTGTCACTGTTTTTAAGGCGGAGATACAATCGGACTTTCTGATTGAAGCATTTAGTTTTATGACAGTTATATGTTCAGATGAAAGTGAAGGAATAAAAAGGGTATATTATCCCTTGTATACCCTATACCCTATTTCAACAAGGGTATAATGCAATCTTGGCTTAGTTATGTAACAGACATAAAACCGACTAATTGCGTTAATAGGGCGAAGCGATCGTGAAAGCTGTAAACTCTAGAGCATTGTAAATTCAATATATTTTTAAATATCATAACTAGCATACCAGCCAAAGTTAGTGATCAAGATTATATCTAATATAATATTTATATAAAACACTCTGAGTTTTTAAGTCAAGCTGCCTTTTTATAATTATTATTCTTAAAGGGAATGATTTTACAAAGAGACCAAACCTAGGACTGTCACGAATTGCTCTACCCCTCATATGAGATGAGCATGTCTCGTGTCGAGGGTTCTCTTGTCTCAAATTCTTAGTGTTCAGGGCCGAGGTTCCGACCCTAGTGACGTAGTTACATAGCTTGCGATTAAGTTGTGATGCCCGCTGTAAGATTATCTCAAGATAACCCCGCACAAAAGCTCGTCGTTTACGACGGTACTTTAAGCACCAATGCGCCCAATGGCGATTGGTTCTTTGGACAAAATTTTTAAATATTATTTTAAGTGCTCCAGTCCAGCGTGCTTGACTGGGCGATCCTCTGTGGCCAGCTCAAAACTGCTCTAATAGCTGCAAATGTGTGAAGGTACCAAAGTGTGAGGCTGTATTTTTCTCATTTTTTCTTTTTAGTCTTTAATTTTTGAGGAAATTTGCTAGTACTTAAATAGTAGTTGTTGCTTTAGTATACGGTTTCAATTAGTGACCTAGTTTCCTACTTCCTAATTTTAAAGATATAAAATATATGTTTAATGAGGCTGGCCAAGGTGGATCGAGAATTGTAACAGGGCTTATGCCAAGTTTTGTGCAAGAGTACACAAATAGCCCTCCTGCCCTACAGGGTTACTGGCAAGAGGGTATAGAAACTAGGTACAGCCAAGTTCGCGCATATTTCGATCGAACTAATGAGCTATAATAAATTGGCAGGCCGTTGCCATTAAGCCATTTTGCACGAGCCATAAATTATAGTTAGCAACGAGGAAAGCACCCAGAACGCTAGGACGCAAGGACGCAGGGATACGCCGGATGCGCACGGATGTGGCCGGGCACGTAGCAACCACCGTTGTGTGCGCGATCGGAAGTTGCCAGCGCAAATGTAACGAACAGGAGGGTTGGCTTAGGCTGCCGAGGGAGTGGGGTGTGCGTGCGCGTGTGCGTGTGCGTGTGTGGCGGGGGGCGGTTTAAACTAGGGAGTGTCCTGTAACTTTGCCGGCTGCAGGAAGGGTGCATCTAGATTCAATTTCCCAGCCCCGACACGACCAGGGGCAACCCCTATAAATGCCCAAGCTTACATTTACAACACACTCTCGCACACTCGCCAGGATATTCTGTGAAGTTCTGTTGAGGCTGTCACGAACGAACGTCATTTGATCCCTTTGCTACCAGAAACCGGAATTTTACAATTTTTACAACTGCTGCGCGAGGCAGCCACAAAAGAGCGCAGAGCGATCGCTTGCGTGTGTGTGTGTGTTTGTGTGTGTTTGTGTGTGTCCGTGTCCGTGTCTGTGTCCCTACTCTACTTACATCCATGGCATAGTAGCGTATTCCAAATTTGTTCAATATGAACGCCTCGTAGGGGTCAATGTCCCGCAAGCCAATGTAAACCAATTGATCCTTCGGTAAACTGCAATGAGTCACGAAATAGAAAACAAAAGCATGTGAGAATAGTTAACAATGCATTGAGAGTAATCGAAGACAGCAAAAGATTGTGAGTAAAACCCGGAAACCCAACAAACGTCACTGTTTAAGGTTATGTGTGCTTATTTTAAGGTTAAGTTGACTTTTAATGGGCACCAGTCAACTGGTTTAGAGAAGCTAGGACAATAGCGGTTGTACAGTTGAAGCCTCATAAGCTCATAATTTCAATGTTTTGTCTGAGCTGCGTACCTATTTTAAGGTTATGTTCAATAACTGTTGACAAAGAAGCTAACTAAAATCAGTTAACTAGTTCGGAGTTCCTTAGACAACAGCTGCTAAGCATTTAAATCTCAGCAACTACTTTTCTCGAACTATTTATTGATTTCAGTCGTAGAGTCTTAGCAGACTTAGCTGTAGAGTCTGCGATGCCCAGCAATTACTTGTTTCTTGTTGTGGTTATGTTTGCTTACTTTGAGGTTAAGTCGCACTGAGACAGCAGCTGCTAGGCATTTGGATCCCAATAAGCGTCCTCTTTTGAAGTTAAGGTTTAATTGAGAAGATTGAGGAGAAGTTTTAAGCTATTTTTAAAGCTAACAAGCGCGTATTTGAGGTTGCGTTCAGACAGTGTGTGTGCTAACCTAAATATACATGGATCGGAGCAAACAGATTGCTGATTAGTGGGCCAGGTGGTCGGGACTTCATGTTGGGCAGTGAACTGTGCCCAAAGGCAACATTCGGCTGTAAGAGGGAAGGGAAAACGGCAACACGAACAACGGAAACACATGCCACAATTAAAATGGCACGCCAGCGTGTCCTTCCATCGAGCCCCTCTCACGGCGATTTCTCTCCGCGCATTCTCCCTTAGGCAACTTTCACCCCCTGCGATCGGAGAGAGTATTGCACTCGGTGTCTTATGGTAATTTTTATGATTATTATTATTATTGCTAGAAAGTGCATCTGTCGACGGTAAGAGCCTGAAGGACCCGACAAACCAGATCTATATGTTAATGCCGCTTGCACAGGGGGTTGCGTTGCATGAATCATGCTAGGGTAGCCGTTGGGCCGACCAGATCCTGCCGCCGGCATTGTATCCCAGCCAAGACAGTGGTGCAGGCATACCCTGTATCCTATGGCAAATGGCAAGGACTAAATGCGATTGTGGAAGTGTATGTAACTGGTAGCTGAACAGAGCTCTTATTGCACAAACTAATTGTACCAACTGAAAAACTGATTGCGCAAACTCAATTCAGTTTGTGTTTGTAGAAAATCAAAGCCGCCTTAGTTAGGACATTTTGCGCAGAGAAAGGCAAAGACTATTGTATGCTGCATTTGTGTACAGGGTATCTGCAGATCGAGCGCACTGAGGTTTTTTTTCAATTTTTGTTTATTCAAAATATATTGGCTAGTGGAAATCGGTTAAGGGTGCGCCCCTCACTGCAACCCCCGAAAAAGTGGCCTTTGTTGTTGCTGATGTTGTTGTTTTTCGCTGTCATCTTGTGTTGGCTGCTTTTTTAATCCAGCTTTGTTGTAATGCGGCCAAGGTGCTGGCACAATGCGTTTTGTTTTCGCCAGAGCCAAAGGATTAGGCTTGCTCCCGTCCATGTGCTTTGCTCCCTCTCCCTATCTTTCCCAGTCTCTGTTCCCTTTTCTGTTTGCCGTTGGCCTTTTCGAGTTGTTAGTGCAATCTTGCAGCGTGCTGCATACTGCGTGGCGCCGACAAATGTACGAGAGCAAGCACGAGAAAGCCAATAAGAGCTAAAGCTCGAAGCACGTGGCCAGCCCAAAAAGCAAAATCACACGCAGACGCAGACATACACACACAAACACAGGCAAAACAAAAAAAATATCACAAATACTTATCGCGATGCAAATAAATGTATGGTTGTGTGTATTAGTGAGCGCTGAGCTAATCGTCAGGTCGCTTTTTGGTTAGCAACGTAGGCATAAACTGCTGTTTATACCACCCCCTACCCTTGCACCAACTCATATAACAACTCGCTGCAGTGCCAACAGGAATAAAACATACACACACACACACACACACACATGCACGCAAATGCATAAATTATGCTTATCTGGCAACGCGCAAACACTTGCGAGCGGCGACGCCGATCTGTCTCGTCTGGCCACCCCCTAGCTTTCGATTGACCGTCTGGCAACCCAAATCTTGAATTAAAACAACAACAACAAAAAAGAAGCCAAAAACCACCCCAGCAAGAACAAGTTAATGTGCTCTAGTTTCGAATGCCCGTTTTTCTGGTACCCTGTACACAACTTAAATATTAAGTTTAGGAATCCTCGATAATATATGCATATATATATAAGCATTTGGGCAACTTAGAAATAAGGGACGGGATTCGAATCCCAGGCCTATAGATAAAGTATTTGGCTTAAGTGTTACCTAAGCTTTAAATTAAAGTAATAATATTTCTAATTGCAAGTATCTTTAATTTGCATGTTACATACCTTGCCACAAGCGAATAACCTATTTTTCATGGCGTATACAGGGTATACGAAGTTACGATACATTTTAATGTTTATTTGAGTTGCAACAACAGCAAAAACAATGTGTTCGCTGCGTGTAAATTGGAACAGGCAGGCAGCGGACCATTTGTAATGCAGGGCCATTAAAATCAGCACATTGAAATGGGTGGGCAGCAAAGAACAGGAAGCAAACACACACACAAACACACAGTCACATGATGAATACAAGCGCAATTAAGCACACGCACGCATGCCAAAAAAAGGACGAAAAAACCCTGCCCAACTGAAAACCACTCGCCAGACAGGCGCTTGGCCTGGCTACAACTGAGGCTGGCTTTAATAGGGGGAGTACGCTGTGCAGAAAACAACCCCAGCGTTGGTGGTTGCAGTGAAAAACGCACACAAACTAAACAGCCCTCGCCTTGTGCCAGGATAATGTACATGCAAAGAGACATACACAGAGCGAGAGAGAAGAGTAAAGTTGTAGTTGTAGCACAAGAAAATGAAAAGCAACATCATAAATCGGTTGACGACCTCATATCTGTATGAGACAGCATTTGCAAATGCTTGCGTTTTAAAATAAAATTTCATATATCAAATTGATTTCAAATGTTCGGAAATGCAAATTCAATTATGCCATTCACTAAACGATCGTGCTTGCAACCATCTGGCAACACCTCGTTTGTCTGTTAGTGGGCGGTTGCAAGCGTTTGTTTGATCGCCTAGCTTGTATGACAGACATGTTTGCTAGCATATGCATACATATTTCCAGGCTGTTGGAATGACAGCTCCACAAGCAATCAGCCATTTTGATTTTCGTATACATATGTATCTTTTTTTTAGCTAGTCACGCTGCTGCTCAAATTCAAAATACTTTTAAAGTTGGCGTTTTGCATAAAATATACACATATTTTGCTTAAGTATTGTTTAGTCTATTGAACAATAAGCGGCATTTGTCGTTTGTGTCGAAAGGAGATGGCCAATGTCAGATCGGCCAGCAATGCGTCAACCGGGTTAATGAAGTCGAGTGTCGATTTTCCACGGAAACGGGACGAGTCCCTGAGAGACTACTGAGAGCTACAACAACGGCTGGCCAACAAAAACGAACGCTCTTTCTTTCTTTCTCTGTCTCTCTCTGTGTCTTTCGATTGGTATCACGCTCCCGCTTCCATGCATACATTTTACGTTCGTAACGTGTGCGCGCGTTCGGTTTGTGAGTGAGTGCCGATGAGGGTAGCAAGGTTTGTGTTTGGTTCGCGTTCGCGTTTCGTTAATTCGCGTCATTTTCATTTCCACTCTAGACGTTGACGCCGCAGTACGTTTGAACGCTCGTGTGCGCTGCAAGTTCGTGTGCTCAGCCCGTTTGCAATTGATTTTTTATTTTTTTTTGAAAAAAAAAACCAATGAAGCAAATACCGACGACAAGAGTTTATAATTGCTTAAAAAAAAATACGCGTTGCCATAGAACAAGTGGATAAAGTGAAAAAGAACAACAACAACAGATCAACTAAAATAATATACCACCAACAATATCATCACACAACAACAACAGCAGCAGCCGCATCAAAACGTAAGCGTAGCAAATAACAACAACAAACGCTGCTACAAATAAAAAAGAACGATCGCAACGCGCTGCATAATTGTGCAATTACATACATACATACATACGTACAACACATTTGCACTCATAGAGGTATGTGTTTTGTTGTTGCTGCTCTCTGTGTGTGTATATTTAATACATGTATGCTAAAACGCAAAATTACAATATGCAATGGGTATGAACATCGTAGACAAGAGACGCAAAGAGTACAAACAGCAGCGTCAAACAGTTCAACAAACTCGTAAGATAGGCAGGGAGGCAAGCGATCGGTGCCGGGGGAGACCTGGAAGGCGGTACTGGGCAACTAGACGAAAAAATAGTAGTAGCAGTAGTAGATGTTTTTGCAGTTGTAGTCGATTAAGTTGCGCGTAAAAATCTACTGCTAAATGCCGCGCTGTCGTTCGTGCTCTCTTTCGCTCTCCTTCTCTCTGCGTGTGCTGTGTATCTGTAAAACGATTGCTCAGTGTGAGCGTGTGTGTGGACGCTGTCTTTTCATTGTAGCTGTGTGAGTGGCAAAAAGGGCGCAGCTAGCATATCGATTTTATATGGAGGAAGGAGCATTGTACGCCGACAACAACAAGAAATACTTCAGTGGCAATAAGTAGTAGACATTTAACGTAAGAAACATGTATTTTATTTAGCTTGAACGGTGAAACGCCTCGCCATTGCGCAAAAAACAAAACGCCGGTTGCGATAAATAGTTCCAAAACTAAAATACAACAACAGCTAACATTTTGTTTATAACAATGTTTGAGACAGTAGTAGTATTAGTATTAAGTATTAGCTGTTTGTGAAGCGTAGTGTGTTTTGTTGCCACAGCAACACTTTGATCTAAACAAAAAGCAGTGCGGCGAGCAGAGAGCGAGCGAGAGAATAAGAGAATTGCGCGGAAATACAAATTAGAACAATTCAAAAGCCCAAACAGTAACAAAAAACGCGGTGAATAATTCTAAATTTTTTTGTTTGTTTTATTTTTGATTTGTTCATTTTTGTTTTCAAATTAAGCAAGGAACAACAACAAACATGCAGAGAAACAAAAAACAAAAGCAGCGCGTGTTTTAATTTAATAAGCGCGTCGTCTACTAACAAAAAAAAACTTTTAGATACTAAGTGCGTCGGTGAGTTTGTGTAAGTGTGTGTGTTGGCAAACATGTATGTATATATGTATATACATGCATACGTACGGATATGCATATGTGCGCATACATCCACATAGTATGTGTGGTAAAATATGCGCGCTAGTTAAAATACATACATATAAACAAAAACAACAGCAACAACAACAACAATGGATGGAGCTGTCATAGATTTCACGGCAAAAGGGAGCATGAGCGAGGGGGGTGGGTAGGTCGCTTGTTCGCTCGCGTGTTCGCCCGTCCGTTTGCACCGCTCTCTCGTTCCAATAGCGCTCGCCATAAATTAGCACAGTGGCAGAGACGCAGCAGCAACTGAGAGATACTGTTATAATCATCAGTATTGAAGAAAAACAAGAACCAAACGCAAAGTTACAACAACAACAACAACAGCCCATGGATACAATGTCCGAAATTGTGTAACAATAAATAATAAAAACAACTCGATTCGTTTTCAAATGGTAAAATATAAATGCTTACATGTGTGCAGAAATGTGTTTATTTATATGTGTATATATACACATATTTATTTACCTATTTGCGCACAATTCGGGCGCAAATCTATGCTGTTGTTGTAACTGCTGCGTTTTTGGGAAAAATCGATATAATCGATAAATGCGATAACATAAACGCCCCATTGGCAAAGACGTGCAATAAATTTACCGCTTTTGTTTGTTTTTTGTTTTTATCTATAATCCATTTCATACAAACGCAACAACAAAAACAAAAGACGACGACGACATCAACGCCAGCCTTTGTAAAATTATTAACAACAAAATAGTCGCAATTAAAGGACAACACTAAAACGGAACCAAAAAAGAACATATCCTGGATAAAGTGGGAGAAAAACGGGTTTTCAGCAGACGGCTAACTGACTAAGAGAGTGAACAGTTGTGGGTGGCGTGAGCACAAAGAGAGCGGCAACCAAAAGGAGGAGAGCGCCGTGGCAGAGCGTGCGCGCGTCGTACGGCAAGAAATCAAATTCAATTTGTTTGGCAAACACACACAAAGCAGCAACATTTCAACCGAAACAAGTGAGTATTAAACAAATATAAATACAATAATAACTGTAATTGTGCTCGCGATAATATGTCTATGTGTGTGTGAAGAGAGTACAAGAAGTAACTGGAGTTGCTGATATTCTAAAACCTAGGTTGTCATGGAAATTAAAAAGATGAAGCGAATAGGTATCTTCTATTTTTTTGTGTGTAGGCGTGTAAATATACATATATCGGTCCTTTGCTTGCATGTGAGTGTGTGTTAGTTTTTATTTGACCTTTTGACTTGTGTATGTCGCAAGAGAGACCCAGCTAGCAGCAACCACCAACCAAAGTGCAAGTTCACAGATCATGCAGCAGCCGTTGCGACAGCGTTACCAGACAGGCGCAAAAAAGAACAAAAAGAAAACACGCCGCCGTCTTGTTTGTTAACGCAAAGGGGGTGGCATTGTTCTTGTCGATATATTTAACCCTTAGGCGAGCCAAGCTAACGCATATAACTGTAGTTGTGTTTGGAAGTAATTTTTGCAAATGCAAAATTCAACTTGTTTTTGCTTTTAAGGGTTGCAACGCTTCTCTGTTGCACACACACACGGGGCGGGTGGGTTAACACGGCTGAACAGCGGATGCTCATTTTTAGTTTTGAACATTTTTTTGATGTTGCTTGTCGGATCTTTTATGAGGGGTTTGTCCTGCTGCGTGCAGAGTTCGTTGCCTGCCGCTGTGCGTGTGCATGTAAATGTGTGTGAGTGTGTGTGTGCGTGCGTGTGTATGTATTACATAACTGGGTTTGGCCGGGTATGTGCTTTGTTACAATTCCCAACAAGAACAAGAACACCAACAACGACGACGACGACGCCGTTAACGATAGCCAGAACGGGCGCGGTAACAGGGAGAGAGAGACGCTAACGCCAGCATAGCACGAAAGCCTTGCAAGGACCTGCGCTCAGTAGCATCGCGTGCTTGCGACGTAGCGGGTCTCGCAGCGGCAACGTCAACGGCAGCAGCAACAGAAAATTCCAAAAAAGCTCAACGCACCAAAAAAGCAAAAAGCAACTAAAAAAACTCTCCATCTTCAGAAACGCTCTTCACCTCCTCCCACGCGCAGTTCTAGGTGTGTTCGTGTGTCTGTGTGTGTGTACTCGCAGTGACTTTTTGTCTGTGCCTGTGATTCTAATCACTCGCTCGTTCTCTCTCATTTTTTCTGTCTGCCTGTTTGTGAGTGAGACTGTGTTGTGTGTGTGTGCGAAAAGGCCAAAGTAAGTTTTGAACGAAAGTTGCTCGTTAAAGTGGGCCGCATGGCGGCGCCAGTGTGCAAAGCTTATACTAACCGTTAAAAGTTAACTAAACCTAACAAAAGTAAACTAAAATGAGTACAGAAAAAAACTTCGGTTTGTCGAAGATTAAATACCTTTGTAAATACAGTGGTCACTTGACAAGGCTTAATTATTGAAGTTGGAAACACCGGTTTTTCCTATAATTTCCTGTTATTTGATGAGGACAATATTTTGTTTAATATATGTATTTATAGATCGAAAAAGGGGTGTTTTTTTTTTAAAACGAAAAAATTATACCAAAAACGCTGTTTTTAAATTTTCTAATGCAGTAAAAATACCGATTCTCATTTACGAACAGTCATATTTGACCAATCAATGAAAAATGTATGAAAAATATCCTTTATAATAGTTTATTCCTATTCACGTGCTATAGAATGTGTAATTCATTGTCTCTACGGTTTAGCGAAGATATGTGTATTAACCAAAGTTTTCACATCGATTATGTAGAACAGTTATTAGATTTGCAAAGAAAGCATTCCAACGATAATTGATTTTGATTTTAGGTGTTGAACAAAAAATTTATTTTAAGCGTACCTTAAATAAACGATAGCCACGTAACGTATTTTACTTTGGCATGTGAAAAAAAAAACTATAGAAAATATTACAGTGAGACAATTATTACATTACACGAAGCTCTTTTATAGACCAAACAAAAAATCATACCAATTATAATAATCATAAAAAACGTGGTTATACAGAGAACACTAAATTTGTTATATAAAAACCTTTGCACTGTTATATAAAGTATATTTAAGATGGAATCTTTTTGAAATTTTAGCGCTTTTAGCTTGGTTTGCTATTTCTCGAATTGTATACTTAGTGGATATATTTTATACTATAAACATACTATATACCGCTATGTATATTTGTAGTATATAATCAGACACCACAGTATATTATGTACGTATGTTTGTAGTATATTAAATATGTATATACTTAAATATTTATTTAGTTTCCAGTGCAAAGATATTTAAATAAATGAGTGCAAATAGCTTATTGCCGATGTCCCAACGCTAATGACATACATTAATATATAAATTTATACTATTAACTAACATGCTTGTAATACTAATGCGAATAAAAATAATTATAAAACAATTATTATTTGAATTGCTTTTAACTGCTACTAACACACTTAGCAAATGGTTTAATCTTGACATTTTATCCTTTTTGTTTTCCATATGCTGCGCCTGCGTTGGTCTGCTTATTAAACCAACAACAAAAATAACTTGCAACAAATCGCAACAACTTGCAACACTTTGCAACAATAGTGGACTTTATGATGGCAAACACAGGCGCCGCAGCCGTGGACACACAGGCGCAGCTGATGCAGAGCGCCGCCGCAGCAGCCGCTGTGGCTGCAACAAATGCAACTGCGCCAGTGCAAAGTGCAGCAGCAGTGGCCGCCGCTGCACAGTTGCAGCAGCAGCAGCAGCAGCAAGTGCAGCAGGCGATACTGCAGGTGCAGCAGCAGCAGACACAGCAAGCGGTTGCCGCAGCGGCCGCGGCCGTAACGCAGCAGCTGCAGCAGCAGCAACAGGCGGTGGCACAGCAAGCGGTTGTGCAACAGCAGCAGCAGGTCGTGCAGCAGCAGCAAGTACAGCAAGTGCAGCAGGCCGTCGTTGCCGTCCAGCAGCAGCAGCAACAACAGCAGCAACAGCAGCAGCAGCAAGTGCAGCAGCAAGTACAGGTGCAGGTGCAGGCCAACACAAATGGCAATTCGGGTGGCGCACAAAACGGCAGCAATGGCAGCACGGAGACGCGCACAAATTTGATCGTCAACTACTTGCCACAGACGATGACCGAGGACGAGATACGCTCGCTGTTTAGTAGCGTCGGGGAGATTGAGTCGGTGAAGCTGATACGCGACAAGTCGCAGGTCTACATTGATCCGCTCAATCCGCAGGCGCCCAGCAAGGGCCAGAGTCTGGGCTATGGGTTCGTCAACTATGTGCGGCCCCAAGACGCTGAGCAGGCAGTAAATGTACTCAATGGTCTGCGGCTGCAGAACAAAACGATTAAGGTATCGTTCGCACGACCCTCGTCTGACGCGATTAAGGGCGCCAATCTTTACGTGTCCGGATTGCCCAAGACGATGACCCAGCAGGAGCTGGAGGCCATATTTGCCCCCTTCGGTGCCATCATTACATCGCGCATCCTGCAGAATGCCGGCAACGATACACAGACAAAGGGTGTCGGCTTCATACGCTTCGACAAGCGGGAGGAGGCGACACGCGCCATTATCGCCCTGAACGGCACCACGCCCAGCAGCTGCACCGACCCGATTGTCGTCAAGTTTTCGAACACGCCCGGCAGCACCAGCAAGATCATACAGCCGCAACTGCCCGCTTTCCTTAATCCGCAACTGGTGCGACGCATCGGCGGTGCCATGCACACGCCTGTCAACAAAGGCCTGGCGCGTTTCTCGCCGATGGCCGGCGACATGCTTGACGTGATGCTGCCCAATGGACTGGGTGCTGCGGCGGCGGCGGCAACAACGCTGGCCAGCGGGCCTGGCGGTGCGTATCCCATATTCATATACAATCTGGCGCCCGAGACGGAGGAGGCGGCGCTCTGGCAGCTGTTCGGCCCCTTTGGCGCTGTGCAATCCGTGAAGATCGTCAAGGATCCCACAACGAATCAGTGCAAGGGCTATGGATTTGTTTCCATGACCAACTACGACGAGGCCGCCATGGCCATACGTGCCCTCAACGGTTACACCATGGGCAATCGTGTGCTCCAAGTCAGTTTCAAGACCAACAAGGCCAAGTAAGGTTTGGTTGCTAACCCAATTTAGCCCAAAACCCGCCAGCAAACAACAACAACAACAGCGCGCGCTTGCACACTAAACTAAGCAGGTAACAGGCGTGCAGGTGAACACACACTCTACACACACCCCACACACACACACACATACTTATCTAGTTTATACACACACACAACAAAAACCACTCACTTATACATATATAAATATGCATGGTCTAAACGGTAACTAAGCGCAACAACAATGTGTATGACACACACAACAACAAAACACACACACACACAACAACAAAACACACACAACAAATACACACATACACACGGCAACGTACATCCTTCGTGGGGCGTGTCCTCTGGCTTCAAATCGCGTCTAAACAACGAAACGGCGGCCCCCAAAACGCCGGCAATAGCAAAATTCTTGTTTAGCATTTAAGTAAACAAAAAAAAAAAAACAAAAAACACGTGTCGAACGCAATATATAAATATAAAAAAAGAACACAAAATGCAAAAAAAAAAAACATAAATGGCTGTCCCTATTGGGCGCCCGGGCAGGGACTACATCCAATTGCAGCCACAGTCAAATTAGTCGCAAAGCAAAAGCAAACAACAAAAACAAAAAACAAAGAAATCAACAAAACAAAAAATTACAACATATAAGATTTAACTAAAACAAATTAAACCTAGCAAAACGAATAACAATTTTTTAAAATTATTAACTAAGTAAGCAGCAATGAAATCTTCCAGTAACAAAATGAAAACAACAAAAACAAAAAACAAGCCCAAAAGCTGTTAATTACACTCCAATTTTTCCAAAGAAAAAAAAAATTGTGTGAAACAAAATAAGAAAAAGAAAAGCTTCAAAGATTTTTCTTCTCTTGTTTTTATGTTTATTTGTCGAGTTTTGGACGTTAGTTTTTGGTCTGTTTAAACATATGTATTTTTTTATTTGATTTTTTCGAGCAGGCTTACAAAGAAGTATTTAAAACAAACAACAACAAAAGAAAAACCATATAAAGCATAAACACAAGGAGGCTGCTACAGTATTACAAAAGAAACAAAATGAAAATAAATAAAATTTAATAATTATATATACACTACTTATGTATGTATATATATATATATATATATATATAGTACATAAAATTTTAATGTTTTGTGTTTGTTTTTTATATATACATATATATATTAAACGAAAAGTAACGAAAAAAGCCAAGCGAAAAATTCAAAATAAAACTAACGGCCAACTCGCACACACATATACACACACTGAGTCACACACACGCAGCTAGAAATTTTGGGACAGGTGTGCAAGAAAAAAAAGTATAGTTAAAAAACGCAAAAAGTAATACAATAATTTATGCGCAAATTTGAAACGTTTTACTAAAGTAAATAATTGTTAGTGAATATTATACTATAATATTTATACACACACACACACACATATATATATATATATATA